>JAOXJP010234950.1:0-10084 GCA_025762735.1 Platanus orientalis
TTGCTTTCTTTTTTTTTTTTTCATCTAAAAATATTTTTTGGTTTTTTTTTTTTTTTTTTTGCTTGAAAGTTGAAAGACTGATCATGTTTGTATGCTTTTATTTATGAACATCGATCAGTATCTTTATCTGTTGTTTTACTTCTATTTATTATAATCAATCAGTACTTCAGTAGTTGCTTTCGATCTTTCTTTTTCTCAAAATTCAGAAACAGATCTTATGGAATTGATTCTCGATGATCGAATATTTGATGTTTCCATTGAGAGCAGATCGGGTGGTCTTCCTATGTAATATGAGAATTCGAGCAGATCTGAACCTTCCATTCTTTTATTTTAGTTTTTTACATGTTTCCTTGGATTTTGAGCTAATAAACGCTTAGATCAGCTCATTGTTTGGTACTAATTGGATATATGTTTCAGGTTTTTTTTTTTTAATCATTATTTGAAATAAAGGAGGAGGAGGAGGAGAAGAAGAAGAACAGAGGCATCTTATCCGTAGAATGATACTGGAGAATATAAGTTCTCTAAATAAATTGGGAGTTGTCCAGACGGCCAATAATACTGGATAATATAACCGTTTGCAAAAAACAAACACATTCACTTAAATCCTTTATATGGAGTTGTACTCTCCCCCATCAAGAATCCTTCATATACATGTTTACTACCTCCTTACCATAATTAGTACAGATCCTAGAGTAGTACGGATTTGATGCACCCCCTTAACGAACACCTAAGGTCTGTTTGCATTCAGAGGCAAACACGCAGCATTGAAAAAGTGAATTTTGGAGGGCGTGATTTTCACTTTTCAACACTATGTGTCCGCCCCTGCATGCAAACAGACCTTAGGCGTTCGTTAAGGAGGTGCACCAAATCCTGGGGATTTGAGTAATAAACAAGCTACTCTTAAATTCATATATATAAAATTCTGCAATATCATTTTGTACATGGGTTCTATTTAAATCAGATTCATATAAATTAATGGATTAATTACTAGTTATAAGGGTCTGGGTTACATAATGTTGACTAAGTCACTATAATACCTGAGAACCACTTGAGCCTTCTGATTATGAAACAGCCCATAGGTTTTGAAAGGACTTCAGGACCCCATGAAGCACTTTTCGAATAGCATCGATAGGTGCAATTTCCAATCTAATCGAAGTGCTTCCTTAAAATCACTATTAAAAAAGCTGCGTGAATTGGGTACTGTGGCATTTGTACCCTTAATTTGGATCATTCTACCCCTCTCCATAATTAGTAAAAATGATGAAAACATGGACCCTAGTAGCTTGAGAACCTATATTGATATGAACTATCAATAATTCTAACCAAACCTGTTGGTTTAGCTGAGGCCCCTAGATGGTTCATGTTGATCTAAGCCTGATTAGACATCATGATGTGGTTAAACCACTGACCAGCCAAATGCAAACCAACTGATTAGCCTGACCTCTGGTCTATGAACTACTACTACACATTAGTAGTGCATGTATCAATAGACTAGCATGGCATTTACAAGGGTAAAAGCATAAAAACATATGCCCAAATCAAAACAAAAGGGTCCAAAAAGTGACCGCAAATTCAAATAGTTGCCACATGTCAAACCATCAGATCGCTAGGGGCTTCCACTACAGAGGATCTTGAGTGGGATTCTAGTTTTTAAAGGAGATAAGTTTCCATAACTGCTTTTTATTATTGACGGTGATTAAGAGGTTACAGAAGTCAAACAACAAGGAAGGTAAACAAGAAAAGGGGGATAGACAGGCTAAATCCAATCCTGAATCATTTCTTTGATCAGCTGGTATCTATCCAGAGACTTAACACTGACTTCAAAGATGGGGAGATGCAACAAGGTCTGCTACTATTTTGTTGATCATGCTCTTGGTGATGATATGGATGTTGCTGTCAAGTTTCAAGAGGAGGAAAATGACGTGTGTGATTATGATGTGGTCCACGAGTTCAAGTAATGGTTTTGAAATATCAGTTTTCTTAACAATCATTAATGCTTCTGAACAATTTATAGTTGATTCTACACTTTTATTTTTTATTTTTTTTGGTAATAATTTATTAAAATTTTCTAAATTAAACTTTTGCAACACTCAGATACACACATTTTTGTTTTCTTATTGTATGATCAGCCTTTAAATTGTAGTCCCTGGAAAGGATGGCTTTTTCTCGAGAGTGGATTGTATCCGCGCCTCTCTGCACCCTGTCAGGGGGAGGGTACATCAGCGCCAACAAGTGAAATGCACCCCCCCCCCCTTGACAGGGTGCAGAGAGGAGCAGATGATAAGAGGAGCGGATACAATCCACTCTCCTTTTTCTCAGGATCCTAAGGATAGAGGGGAGTTGAGAATCCATGACACCTTGGATGAGCTTGTCATTGATTTGGCTAACTACATTGCTGAATTATCTAAGGAATCGATGCAAGAGAGGGATTCATTGTCATTGCCTTATCTCTCTCATTAGCTTGATGGGATAGAAGCTTTTCCATTCGTCACATTTAATCGCTCATTTATTACTTTTAGGTTTTGGGAGCTATAATTTTTTGCTAGAAACATGAAATTATATGAAGCTCCTTTTAACAAGATTGTAAACTCGGTTAAATGTTATGTAATTTGGGTTGATGGTGTAAGTTGGGAAGAATCTTGTAGATAGTAATTATAAGTCAGTGAAGGATCATTGTTGTCCAAGGTATGTATTGTTTTTAATTTTATTTTTAATTTTTTACAAGAAAAAGTCTAATAGAATTCACATGTATTTTCTTTTTCCTTTGGGAGCAAATGTTCTACTATCAATTTCTATAGGAGAATGATTGTCTGTTTTGAGACAGATCTCTATTATCGTGCATTGATTGACACATGACGTGTTTTTGAATTTGATGTCTTTTATTGACCACCTACTTTTTTAACTGAACATTGTTTTGGACCTTTTTATCCCCCAAAACAATATTACATGTCTGTTTATAATTCACCATATGCATTACAGAAGCATTGTTATCACACAACATTTGCTTCGATTTCTATATTCTCCCATGCTCCTAGACACAAAGGCTGGATGCATAGCATTAAAACTATAAAAATGGTTCTCAAAAAAAGCATCACGTGCCAGCCTTTGTGTCTAGGAGCATGGAAAAGTATACAAATTGGTAGTAGAACATTTGCTCCCTTTTCCGTTTTAATGGTAAAAATTTAAACCACTTGTTTACGCTATAAAAATTTAAAATACTGCCGAAATATTTGGCCAAGAATGAGCCACATGGCAGTATTTTTAAAGAGCGGAATGAGATACGGCTGTAACAGTTAAAATATGTATCTTTGAAGGAATTCAAATTTGAAAACTAACAAACTTTGACAGATGGAAGAATCCATCTGATATAAGGAAAGGTTTGGAAACGGTTATAAGCAGATGGCAATTAACTATTGGAAGATTTCAAAAGATTCAGTTACCATGTGAAGTATCAAGCATTGGTTTATGGAAGAAGTTACATAAGAGATAGAAGATCTTAAAGGGTGACACGTACAGAATGCCTGTAACTAAATTAGAAACATTATAAATAGAGGGTGAAGGCACCAACCAAAGGATCTGAACACACATCAAGACAACAAACTACTTATGTATTCAACATTTAATCAAAATCCTTACTTTGTACAGTTGTTCTTAAAAATAAAAGTATTTCATTTAATCCATTAGATTTCCAATAGTGACTGTAATTATGATTTTCATGTAATGGATCAAAACTTGTTTAGTGATATGGTATTGGCTATGCAACCGTTTACGTTGTATGACTTGGATTAACCCGAAAGTTAGCTCTTAAACACTTAGTTATTTTATTAAGCATTCATTTTCTTAGTATCATTAAGGTATAAATTTAGAAGTCCTTATTTTTGTAAGGCAAGATACAACTCAGAGGGGGAAGAACCCTCCCCCTCATAATCGCCTGAAGATAAAGGGTGACTAAGTAAATCATTCAAAACTCTGTTCTTTCAAATGTTCAATTTATCTTGGCGCCTAAAGTCACAAACTTATGACCAATCTTATTCAATTGTGCCTATGTGGCACTTGCACGCCCTAACACGTAATTGGGCCAAAGAATTTGTATTAACATTTGTTTTTTGGCACGCCCAATGGGACACTGCCAATGGCACCAAGAAGAAGGTTTAAATACCAAAACCAAAATAAGGGTGCTTGTCCGAATCAAGAGAATGAAAATCAACAGAATAGTCCTAAGGACAAGAGGACATTCACCGAGAAGAAGCTTATACTTCTCATCATATTTCAATGGAATTGTCAGCAAATTCCATAGATGACCTCAACACCATGATGGATCAAATGTAGAACACCCTAACAGATAGAATATAGGTGTTGTTTGAAAGGAATAATGGTAGTCACCCACCATCTCCAATTCAAACAGAAAGAGAAAATGGCCCAAGAACCCAGCCATTTTTTGTTAGGATGAACGATCTATTTGAAAACGACAATGATCGTGCTGAAAATAGAATAAATGACCATAACCAAAACCATAATGGCCAAAATACAAGGCCATCTATTCCTCATAATAGAGTTCCTCCATAGAATGGGGAATATGGAAATCATGGAGGAATTCCGCTAAACTTTCAATAAGAAGAAAGAATTGGTGAAATGCCACCACCACCTCCTCCAAATGTAGGAATTGAAGGACAATTTTACCATAATCCTCCACCACATGGAAATAGAGATCACAAAGGAATTCTGTCAAACTTTCAACAAGAAGAAAGAGTTGGTGGGATTCCACCACCACCTCTAAATGTAGGTGTTGGAGGACAATTTTATCCAAATACTCTACAACACGAAAATGGAAAGGGGAGGAATAACTAGGAAATCCCCATAATTTCCAATAAGATGAAAGGTTTTTTAGGATGCCTCCACCACTACCCCCGAATGATGGATTCGGAGGGGCAATTTTACTGGAACCCTCCACAAGGGAGACAATATCCACAGAGGCTAGTGGGAGATCCACCAGGCTTTGGTTATGGCTATCCTCTTCTTAACATGAACAACTAGCTAGGGGTAGAGAGGAAGTGGTTAACATAGTAAATGAGGTCATGCATCAAACACCTTATAAGAGGATGATGTCCTGACCTATTTACCATAAGTCATATCCAAATTGGATAGACTAGTTGATAGAAAGGCCTAAAGGATATAGAGTCCCAAAATTTACCCTATTTTTTTGAGAAAATGACTAGTCAATAGTAGAACACATTGAGCGTTGTACTATGCAATGCAAAGAAGCATCCATAAATGATTTTCTTAAATTAAGACTATTTGGAAACTCTTTGTCCGACACAATATTTTTTTGGTAAATTAACTTGCCCACAAACCCTGTTTAGTCTTGGAAGGAAATAGAAGAACACTTCATCTCGCAATTCTTCCATATAGATACAGAAGTTTTCATGGCACCATGGCAGATCTATCTTGACTAAGACAACTACCATGGAAATTGGTAAAAAGGTATCTATCGTAGTTCAAAATAGCAAGGAATGGGTGCACGGTGGCCTTACCAAAACCAGAATTCATGAAACTAGCCATGAATGGCTTAGAGATCAAATTGTGAAAGAAATTTGAGAAATGAAGTTTAAAGACTTATTTGAAGTTTGTACAAGGGAAACTAGGTACAAATGGTTATTAAGGGAAGAAAATAATAGACTAACTTTTTTCTGGAACATACTATGTTGATCCAAACTACGAGTTGACATACAGTGATTATCTCAAAGAAGTTATGAGTTTGTCCGGCTCTTCAAAGAAAATGTGCCTCTGAAGAAAAAAAAATACTTCATTTAGTTCAGGGTGGCATTACTCTTTTGATATAACAATGGCAAGAGACATCTTCAACCATTTACTAATGGTCAAATTCATAAAATTAGCCAAATGGCACAAAATTCCTTTGGCTGAAGAATTAAAGAAATTTGATTATTACAAATGGCATAGGTGTAGCAATCCCACATCAAAAAGGCACGTCCAAGGGGATGTGCTTATATGTAAGCACTACCCTCACTTGTATGATGTGTTTTCAAGAGAGGCCTCTTAGCCATCGTTTCAAAAATTGGACAATCAGGATCCAAAACGTCCAGGTCTGATCTGGTCCCATCCCATCCTGTAGATCGTAATCTTTATGGGATCGGATGATCCTAGCCCTAGATCATCTAATTAGCGACAGGATCGTTCCGGATCGTCTTAGATTGGACGATCCAAAAAAAAATTTTAATAGTTTTTTTTTTCAAGACTACACAAATCCTTCCCTGATTCTCTCTAAATATTTCTAAAAGTTTTGAAATAACATATAAGAGGTAAAGTCTATGGCCTTATAATGAACAATAAATCTAGTCATTGATATGATTTTGTACATATATAGTTTAGTTTTATGCATCAATATATAATAATAGTAGATGTTTGGTTATACAAACTATAATCTTGAACTTATGCAAACCTCGTAACCTTGTTCATACGTGTATGATGCACTTAACATGCCTACAATTATGTTCATCATTATTTATATATTATTGTATTTGTATATGGTTTGGTTTTTCTGCACTAGAAATAATCATATTGGATGCTTGGTTATGAAATGTTCAATCTTAATCTTTATAAAGTTACATGCTCATAACAGTGTTTATTCATGTATGATGCACCTAACTTACCTAAAATTAAGTTATTTCATTGAAACTTTTCATAAAAAGCATTATAAGAATATTAGCAATTGTTAAGAATTTTTTTGCTTTAGATCAGGTTTGGACCGATTATATCTCGGATTAGTTTTGGGCATGGACAATCTGGTCCAACGATCCGAGTTTCTAAACCATGCTCTCAGCTGGGCAACCCATGGAACAAAACCGGGGTGGATATTGACCTAGAACTGAACAATATCATGCAAGTGAGCTAGTTGTTACAATTGGTATCAGATCTAGGTTCGGCTCCCTGCCATGTGGGATAGATGTAGCGATCCCACATTGGAAAGGCCCATCCAAGGGGATATGCTTATATGTAAGCACTACTCTCACTTGTATGACGCATTTTTAGGATAGGCCTCTCAGCTAAGCAACCTGAGGAACAAAACCGGGGCGGGTATTGACCTAGAACTAGACAATATCATGGAAGTGAGTTGGGCATTACAATGGGTCACAAATTCATTCCACTATTAATTGTATATTATTTAGATACATTTTAAAAGACAACATTGATAAGGGTTTTTTGAAATTCCCCGAAACCAGTAAAGAAGAAATGGAAGTGGATCTACTTTCCCCTAGCCATGCCATTGAATATGGTGGAAATTAGCATTGCAAAAAAATCTAAGAAATCAGTTTTTGGAAACAAAAGCAACGAAAAGATTGAAACATCTTCATCTTCGAAAGATGTGGGGTTTGTAATTGTTGAACCAGTATAAAGTAAGAAAGAAGAAATTGGTATTAAAAGAATTTGTGAAATCTATCAAAAACACATGTGGGGCCCATAGGTTGAGCAAGTGAAACTGGCAAGTAAGAGAAATTCTTCCTCTTATGCAAGTTTACAAGGGAAAATAAGAAAATGGCCTGAAAGAAAATATCCCTCAACACACCCTGATGTCTTTTAGAAAAATCAAGATAGATGGACTAGGTTTAGGCCAGGTTTTAACCCTGGTAAGACCTTTATTACCTCGCATAATCCCTTAAGGGATCGATTGAATATGCATAGGTCAATTAAACCATCATTATGACCAATAGAACAATGGAGCGGGTTGTTCCATCCAAAATTCCCTCTGCAATTCTATTCACCATTGACTAAAACTCATAAAGACATCTGCAAAGAAGACGAGCGACAGAGCGAAAAATCCAAGTGAAATATTCGAAGGACAAAAAGGAATGAAGGTATTATTAATAGGTAAGGTACCTACTAAAAACAGTCCAGGACGATATAATATTCTAGATATTGGAGAAATTTGAAAGGAAAAGAGAAGCTTGAACTATTGAAAGAAGTGGATGCAAAAGAAAAACTTTACATAGAAGAATTACTTACAACAACAGAGCTATTGGAAGATGACAGTATTAAGATAGACTTTTCCTAAGAAGAGCAGGAAAAAATGATAGAGGAATTGTGATTTGGAACTATCTGCAAGGAATCGTGCCATGCAACATGGTACTTACCCTTCCAATGACATTCTTGGCCGAACCAGATCAACCAACACAGATGAAGGGAGATGTGAATGATGCCTGAGGGAAGATAATGTGGAGGAAGATTTAATAACTTATAAAGAGAAAGATATGGAGGAAATCCCCAAGAAAATGATATTTGAAAAGCTTGATGAGAGGTCATAACATCATCAAAAACCTCTTTACATTTTTGCTCACATCGATGTATGTCTAGTTAAAAGGTCCTTATAGATAAAGGAGTGGAAGTAAACATTTTTTCATCTAGAATGTTAAAGACTCTTGGGAAAACTAAGAAAGATTTACTCCCTACAGGAATTGTTATTAGTAGTTTCGCAGGAACTGTGACATCAGATTGTTGTTAGTCCCTACGGGCATGTTTGGTTGAAAGTTAAATAGAAGAAATCAAATGAAATCAAATGATAGAAAAGAGAAGTAAAATTAATTGAAGTGAAATGCAAGTGAAGTTGAAGTTAAGTGTTTTCCACTACCATTTGGTTGAAAATTAAACAATGGAAAAAAAATAAGTGCGCCTTCTCACAAAGCAAACACTTCAGTAATAAAGAGAGAGACCATATTTCTTTTAGATCAATTTCTTCAATTTTAGGCATATCTCTGACCCCATACCCACCTTGGTTGGTCCCACCATAACTAGCACCCGATATGCCAACATCCCCTCCCATCGGCATATCATCACCACTTCCCTGATATATCTTTGTTAGGGTTACACAAACACTCAAACTCCTTTAGTCCTCAAACTTCTCCACCTCCATTAGGTTCCCTTCCAATCAAAATATCGTCAGTATCACCACCACCTCCCTGAAATCACAACGCCCTTTTTTTTTTTGGGAAGCCCTTTGTAGTCTTTGAAGTTTAACAGAGAAGAAATTAGAAAACGGCTTTGTGTGAAAGAAAATTTAAATCCAACCATCTCAAGATCGAGGAAAATGAAACAATCAGTGATAGGAAAAGAGAGGGTCAAGTAGAATTGTCTGCTAATCATCGGTAATCAAAAAAGAGGGCATTCGGTAATGGGAAAACAACTAGTAATGAAACTGTTGTTTTGATGACTCCTTATACAACCTCAGTCACCTTCTTCAACGTCTTCCTGTAATCACTCCCACATCACATTAAGCCCTGCAATCATTGTCGCATCCTTTATCACCTACTCTACAAATCGTTGAAATACTTTGTTAACAACCACCTTAATAAGAACCATCAACGAAATCTCCTCAACAGCAAATTGCTTCTCTAATGTGTAATTTTCCATTTTTTTCTCTCCACAAATTTTCTACTTCAAAATCCGACCGATTTGATTGGATTATGTCCCAAGTGTAAAAATAGAAATGGAAAGCTTGACATAAAAAAGTGAGTAAATCAATACCCTCATTTTCCTCTTTAGTTTTCAAATAAACACCAAAATCCATAGGAAACAATACAGTTTTCCACATCTTTTGTATTTTCCCTAGTTTAATTTTCAACTAAACATGGCCTACTGGAATTGCTATTGGAAATGGTCTTTGGTGTATTTTAATGTAGGGTGGTGAGCACCTTCTTAATGAAGATGGAATGTCTAAACCAAGTTTTTTGAATCATTGGAAATGGGAAAATGGTCTCTATTGTGCAAGATTCATGAGGGGGTTGTTTGGAATCTCAATGGATACTCAAAATATAGCTAACGACATAGGGAAGGCTATTAGTAATTAGAAGAAATAAATTTACCATGTACTTGCATTGAGGCGTACTCTATTGGACACCCAAAGTTGAGAGCAAATGAGCTGATTTAGGGTCTCAATGGAAGCAGCGGCGACCTCAGGTTTTTATGTACTTCTACTCCGATTTTCACTGTTAAGGGATTGTCTCTCTCTCTCTCTCTCTCTCTCTCTCTCTCTCTCTCTCTCTCTCTCTCTCTCAAAAATCAAACTAGAATCAAT
>JAOXJP010234951.1:0-10083 GCA_025762735.1 Platanus orientalis
GATCCCTTAACCTAAGACTGGGGGTTGACTACTTTTTGCATCCCATGACCATTATTGGTTTTTACTGAGATCGGCGGTGATTTTTTTTTTAAAGTGCAATTGCATCCAAGGGAGATAAAAACCTAGACTGCCTACATACCTATATATGACAGGATCAAACCGACATAGTTCCTTGAAGACCATTGTGGGTCGTTCCAAGGGTAATACTTCTTCAAGAATCTGGCATTAGTAACTGGGAGGATTTGGTTACCCTCCACATCACGAAGCAAGTATGCGCCATTAGGATAGACTCTTTCTATGGCATATGGACCATCCCATTTAGAGGCGAATTTACCTCTTTTCTCTTTGTGGGATCTAGTGGTGATCTAGCAAGAAGGACAAGCTCACCCTTGGTAAAAGAGCGGAGCTTAACTTTCTTGTTGGAGGCCTTAGCCATGCGTGCTTGGTATAATTCCAGTTGTTGTTGTGCGGCAAGCTTGGATCCATCAAGGGTTTCGAGTTCTGAAAGACAAATATTAGGGGCCTCTATTTTTGTCAAGTCATCTTGTATTGTAACCCTTAAAGATGGAATTTGGATTTCGACTGGAAGCCTGCCTCTGCTCCAAACACCAAGGAGTATGAGGTTGCTTGTGTAGGTGTATGAAAGGTGGTAGGTATGCCCAAAGTGCTTTCGGTAGGCGCTCGTGCCAATCCTTCTTATGCCTAGGTACCATTTTCTTGATGATCTTACAAAGGGTTTTGTTGAAAACTTCCGCTAGACCATTAACGTGGGGATAATATCGTGAAGAGTGCTTGATATTATATTTCACCATGGGTCGGTATAGGGGTGAACTCATGAATGGCTAACCATTATCTATAATTATGTAGTCAGGGACACCGAACATGTATATGAGGTGAACTTTGACAAACCAAACAATGTCAGAAGCTTTAATCTCCCTCAGGGAAACAGCCTCTACCCACTTTGAGAAGTAATCTATTGCGGCCAGAATGTACAGATGCCCTTTGGCAGAAGTCGGGGTAATGGGTCCCACTACGTTCATCCCCCATTAGGAAAATGGCCATAAGTAAAAGGTGGTGTGCAGTGGTTTGCAGGCACATGGCCGTAATCACTATCCAGTTGGCAAACATGACATCTTTTAGCATATTCGATACAATAGACCACCATCGTTGGCCAATAGTAGCCAAGCCTTTTAGCTTAGTATTGGAGCTTAGAACCACTCTGATGTCTGTTGCACACCTCAGTATGCACTTCATTCATCATAATGCTAGCCTCATTGGCTGATAAACAACACAACAATATGCCATTAAGTGACCTCCTATATAGTTGGTTACCCTGTAAAGTAAACCGAGTGGCATGTCATCTTATTTCTGTGTGCTTGAAAGGGTCAGATGGCTCCGCTCTATCCATAAGATGTTGTATTAATGGCTCACGCCAATCTTCCTCTGCGGTGGTTGGTTTACGATCGATGTCTTGTGCATCGTACTTAAGTAGTTCGGTGTTGCAGACAGGGAGAGCATCTTCTTCTATAGTTGAGGCCAACGGGGGCACGACTCTTCTTTCTCTAAAGTGAATGATGAGATAACCATCCCTTGGATGTGGTAGAGATGTTGTCAAGCTAGCCAGTGCGTCGGCTTGTCTGTTATGATCCCTTCTGCCATGATGTATCTGTAAGCGCCTAAACAACCCGGCCAAGTCTTTAGCCCTTTGAAAATAAGGCTTTAGGCTCAGCTTTTTAATATGGTAAAGACCATTCATCTGATGAATGACGAGCTTTGAATCTCCATAAATCGTGAGGTCATCTATATGGATTTCCAAGGCCAGTTCAAGGCCTACAATCAGTGCCTCATATTCGGTATCATTGTTTGAATGCCCCTCTATCAATCTAAGAGAGTGTATGATGATGTCATTATCTGGGGTGACAAAAACAACGTCGATCCTTGAGGACTTGTCGTATTATCTCCTAGGGTGGCAGAAGGACCTCAGGATGCTTTGTTGAAAAACATTTCTCAGTCTTTCTTTATCTAAATTTGCATGACATTCTCGTCTGGCAATTCCATTTAAAGAGGTGAGATGTTAGGTACTGGATACGCTGCTAAGAAGTCTGTCAGTGCTTGTCCTTCAACTGCACGTTACAGGATATAGTGAATGTCGAACTCTAAGAGAAGAACAATCCACTTGGAGATGAGTCATTGTATTGAGGGACAGTTCATGATGTATTTCAATCGGTCATCCCTTGATATAAGGTGTACTGATGTGGTAAAGAGAAAATGTCTTAGCTTTTATAGTGCTCAAGGCCAAGCAAACCTTTTCGCTAAGAGCATAGTTTAGCTCAACACCAACCATTGTCCTGCTAAGGTAATATAGAGCATGTTCCTTGCTTTCCTCATTGTGTTGGGACAACAATACTTCAAGGGATGATTCCATAGCCGCCATATATAATAGCAATGACCTACCCAAGACTAGGCTCATTAATACTGGTGGATTCAGCAGGTATTGTTTTATACTGTCGAAAGCATTTTGATAGGCTTGGTCCCATATGAAAGGAACTCCCTTCTTCATTAATTGTGAGAAAGGCTGGCGACGTCCTGAAAGATTTGAAATGAATCTCCAAATTTATGCAAGTTTCTCCTATAATTTCTTAAGTTCAAAAATGTTCCTCGGTGTTGGCATTTCTATTATGGATGTAATTTCCTTAGGATCTATCTCGATTCCCCTATGTCGAAAGATAAATTTGAGAAATCACCTCAATGATACACCGAAAGCACATTTGAGAGGATTCATTTTTAAATTATAACAACAAAGTCATTGGAAGACCCGGTCCAGATTAGCGATGTGGTGTTGCCTAAGTTTTGTTTTTATGACCAAATCATCGACATAGCATTCGACCGCATCATGTAATAAGTCCTCAAACTTATAGATCATCGCCCTCTCGTAAGTAGCATCGACATTCTTTAGACAGAAGGGCATGACCCTATAACAAAATATCTCAATCGACATACGAAATGCGGTAGCCTCTTCATCCTCTAGAGCCATTTATATCTAATTATATCCTGAATAACTGTCCATGAAATAAAGAACTTCATACCCCATGGTGGCATCTACCAATAGTTGTGAGTGGTAAAGGGAAATCATCTTTTGGGAAAGCACTATTAAGATCCCTATAATCAATGCATACCCTGATCTGACCATTCTTTTTCTGCACCGACATGATATTAGTGAGCCATTTTGGGTATCGGACCTCATGAATCAATCTGGCTTTGAGCAGCTTTTCTACTTCACCCTCTATTTTGTTGACGATATCATGTATGGCTTTACGGGGGTGTTGTTTGATAGGCCACTGAGATGGGTCGATGGAGAGGCGATGAACGGCCACATTGGGGTTCAGTCCTGACATTTCAAAGTAATTCCAAGCGAACACATCTTGGTTGTGTCGTAGAAACTCCAGGTACGGTGTCTGTTCTTCAGAGGAAAGATGTGCACTGATGAAAGTAGGATAGAAGTCTTCTTTTGTTCCTAGGTTTACCTCGATCAGGTCATCTACTATTGTCTGACCTCTATCTTCAAGTGCTGGAGGAGTGGGAATTACTAACTTCATAATGAAATCTTCAGAGGATGACGAGTGTGTTTCTACAAACAAGCATTCAAAGTGGGCATCTTTTAGTAAGTCAATCCCATATGTCATTATTGCATGTGAAGAAACTTTTAGCTTCATAGGTTGTCTGCCCAACCCTCTTGTGTCATTCTTGTTTTTGGAATGGAAAACTAACTGTTCAAACTATTGGGTTAGGACTTCCTTACCTTTATAAGAGCTCTTTCAGTTCTCCCGTTGGTCAAAACCGGAGTTCCAAAGTAGCTGAGGAGCCAATTTCGTATGTGGCAATAGACTATCTGGGTCCTTAAGCTCTCGCTAAAATGTAGGACCTGAATGATTAACATGACGAGTGGGGCCTTCTGGTAGGAAAATGGAAGACGTTCAATAAGGATCAACCCGTGCTCCTTACAAACACGCTAGTGGGAGGACAAAATCTCGTGCTACTGAATCTAGTAACAATGCAGGTTTGTCCATGACCATTTTAATGCCATGCTTTACCTTGAGCTTCCGAGGTTGAGATCTACTTTCATTGTTCTTCGTTGGGATTGCCTGGGGATCAACATTTTGATAATATGTAGCATCGGCAAAGTAAGCATCCATCATTTGGAAGGGATTATTATTAGCTATTATGGTGCCCTAGGTATCTTGTCAGGGGTACTTGATCAACTGGTGATATGCTAAGAGAACCACCTAGAACTTATGCATCCATGGCCGACCTATGAGGGCATTGTAAGCAATATCGACATCAATTATGTAGAAGGTGGTCCAATCTTCTATATGGCCGAACTCTGTCCTTAACCTAACAGACCCAAGGGGACGCTGTTCATTCTAATTAAAACCTTGGATAACAAGTGTACTTGGCTTGAGCTGAGACGGATCTACTCCCAGATAGTCCAAGGTCTTAGCCGGAAGTATGTTGACTGCTAAACCATCATCGATCATTACTCTCGACACAGGTTGATTATCAATAGAACTGGTAATGAATAACGGTCTATTATGGTGAGGGTCATCGAAATACTAATCAGTGTCTTAAAAAGTGACTATAGGCATACACAATCCCTCCCTTGTCGTTGTTTTCCATCAAGCTCAGGCGATCTCGTCGTTTGCTCCAAACTCGTCTGGATGAGTTAATGCATAGACCATAGAAGCCCTAAGTTCTGGTGACATGCGGAGAGAGTCATAGACAGTTAATAGTGATGGGATCTTCTTGAGGTGTGCCATCACATCATATGGGATAAGGTTTTCCATTTTCTTGATAGCCTTACTGTGTTCAGCTTCTATAACCGCCTTTTTTATTGCGTCAACTTGTTGGTTTGCTGTAAGGCCCCGTGGTGGTATCTGCATCCTGAATCACAGCTTAACTTGGTTAACATGTCTGGGGTATGGGTGACGCCCTTCCACCGGGGTAGTGATTTTAAGTTTGGTAGCATTGTAAGCTTCTATATGCGGGCTAGTAGGCATATCATCTTCAGATAAATCTTAAGATGAGGAGGCGAAGCTAGAGTCATCACTAGAACCATCTGAGTCAGTGACCAAGGGTGGCATGTCTTGTAGGGCTAGGTCACGGTGTCGAGTTTGCCATAGGTTTAAGACATCGTCATCTTCATCAGTCGAAGTCAAGGAGTCTCTGGCAACCATGTCAACATCCCATCGGTCTTCAGGTAGAAATTGCACCACACTCTGTATATATTGGAGGTCATGTTTATATGCCCTTTGTTGGTGATAGAAACGATCAATAAGCATTGGCCATGAGGAAACATAGCATGATGGTAGCATTAGGTACCAATCAAAAACATGTGAATCCAAGAAAACCGAAAAGATCTGCACCAATAGATCATGGGCGGTGGCTGAAAAACCGGTTTCTTGCAAAAAACAGTTGGTGTAGAAATGAGGATCCCCAACCCCTGTGTATAATGTGAACGGAGGAAGCTTTTAATCCTCTAGAAATTAGGTAAGGTATACCTCATGTTTGATAGGTTGCCTTGTTTCGCCAAACCATCAAGAATTCCAGTAACTAGGTAATGATTTGATTAGGGGCACCATCAAATTCTTCATATGTTTGTTGTTGAGGAGGTTGTCGTAGGGGATCCGTATTTCAAGGATTGTAAGGTTCCATGCCCTACCTCATAAACTCATGGATGAACATTTCAATCAAGTGGGCCCAAGAAGGTATACTTTGTGGCGTTAGCCTCATGTACCAATCCAATGGTAGACCGTCCAAGGAGGGTGAGAACAATTGAAATAGTAAATTGTCATTATGCATTACCTCTCTACATGATATCATAAACTTAAACAAATGACACTGCGAGCATTGATAGCTTTCATTTAAGAAAGTGGCCAATAATGGAACCTCAAAACTGGGCAAAAATACCTCAAAATATACGGCTCAATGACAAGGGAAAGATCATCGCCTGAACTTAGCTAACACATTCTAGAAGTACATGCATTTCTAGGTGTCATTGGTAAACGGGTGATTCTAACAGACCGTAATGGAGGGTCTTGTACGGAACCCACTAACGCAATAGAGATGCCACCAGTGTTATATCTATAAACAGTCATAGGGATAGTTACTCCTTTATGATCTTGGTCTGTCAAGTTGTTTTACAACCAATCAATCACTATTGTTGACCCATGAACTGCTAGTGTTGGATGTGATTCCCCACGTGGGTGAGGATTACCAGCATGGACAATCGATGCCATATTGTAAGTGGCGATAGAAAACTAGGGAAAATCCTCAAGCACAAACTCTTCCAATGTAACAAGCACTTGTTAAGGTTTCTCTTGTAGGTTATCCTTATGGAACAATGGTTTGGGGGCCCTAGCTTCAGAAGCCACCTCCTTTTTTAGTTACTTTTTCCAAGTGGAGCGGCCTCTTTCGGGCACACTTAGGAGAGCCATGTGTTTATTGTGATCCTGTATTAATGGCGTGGAGTCTTCTTTTTCATGTTATCATGCTTTCAAATGTGACCCAATCGCCCTCATCATCATTGTCATCCTCACTGTCTTATAGACTTATGAGGTTGACCATGTCTTGGTCGATGAAAACAACATTAGTGGTTGCAGCCCTTACAACTGCGTCTAGCTCCACAGTGTTCTTGTCAATCAATTCCTGCAGCTTGTCTTTAAACACAAAACAATCTTACAATGTATGGCCTAAAATGTGATGATACTTACAATACTTCGGGTCATAGACTTTATCAGCCTCTGCAGGTCACTTAGACTCTAGAAGTATGATGTCCTGAGACTCGACCGTTTGTTTGAAGAGGCTCTCTAAGTCATCTGGATGGAATTTATAAGCCTTCTCCTACCGTTCCTTCATACTTTGCCTCCTAAGGGGTGCTTCTTGCTTTGCTGACTTAATTGTCTCCGTGGTGTGCTTGATTTTTAATGTAGTAGGCTACTTTTTGGCACCAACCATGGCAGATTCCATCTTGTTAACTACCGTTTTTCCTTTTCTTTCACATTTGTGGTCTAGCAGTCTTCTTTTCAGAGCTAACGCCTTGGATATCAGGTCATCAAACCTAGAGTACTTTTATGCAGTAAGATGAAGAGAAAGGTCAAAGGCTATGTTCTACAGACATATTACAAGTGTTTTAAGATGAGGCACATTCTCACAAGCGTAAGACATATTCTTCCATCTGTTGATAAAGTCCACCACTGACTCATTGTCTCATTGTCGTTCATTGATCAATTTATATAGTTTCACAGGACTATAAGTGTCGTGGAACTGTTCTTCCATCTGTTGATAAAGTCCACCACTGACTCATTGTCTCACTGTCATTCATTGATTAATTCATATAGTTTCACAGGACTATAAGTGTTATGGAACTATTGAATAAACGTGTGCTTCATTGACTCCCAGTCTAGAATGGACCAGGGTTTCAAATTTGAGTACCATGTAAAGGCAGCCCCATCTAAAGATTAGATAAACAGTTTTAACAGTAGATCACCCTGTTGAGCAATGGCGTCGCACCAGGACTTGAAGTGAACAATATGTTGCTTAGGACATGTCAATCCATTGAATGTGTTAAAATGAGGCTGGACAAATTTCGGTGGGAAGGATGTTGTGTCCACATGTGGGGGATATGGTTTTCTAGTTGTATATGTATTCACTATTTCCTGCTCTTTGAATTCATTGAGCATCTCGATTATTATTGCTTGCATATAATTAGGATCCATCATAGGCGCAACTAGATGCCCATACGGTCCCTATTGCATGTAAGGAAGTTGTGCATATGCGTTATAGCCATATGTCCAAGGGGGTGTGGATCCATATAGGGTGGCTCCTGTTGATGATAGGGAGCCTGATGAGGTCCTTGTGGGTGCTGACCTTGCGAGAACCCCTGTGTAAGCGGTCTTCATAGGATGGGTATGTTAGGTGCAATGCTTAAAGTCGGGGCAGCACCTGGAAAAGTGGCAAAGGCATACTTTGGTGTATAATGGGTGTATCCCCCTTGCACCTGGCTAGGAACAGCTAGCTTAGCTAATTCTGCTACAATAAGATTATGATTTAGTGGGATCATGCACTATCTTTCGAGTGTGAGCTACTCGATCATGGATTTTAGCTCTGTTATGGCAGCGTCTTGAGTGGCCAAATGACGATCTCAACTTTTTACCTGAGCTCGTCATTCTGTAGATGTAGTATGTTCTCCATCAGAGTCATAACAGTATTCCCTGACATCTACATTTTCCACATTTGTTGTAGGGTCAGTAGGAAAATCTTGACTTTCCCTTGACCCTGCTATTGTCACCTCAGGTCCTTATGAAGTAGAGGTAGCATTAACTGTTGCAACGGCCTTGTGCATAGTATATAGACTATCCTTGTGATAAAACATAACAGGAGAAGCTATAAGACCCCTCTCGGTAGTTGGTAGTCCTCTTGAAGGTGTTCTGGCACTTCTCGCCAACTGATTTATGGTCATCATACCAGTAGAGTTAAAGGTTCATGGTCATGACTCGGAAGAACTAGGGATGTTGATAAGAGCGTCTTTCTTTGTCCCGACAAACATTACTGCTGCCTAGGAGTTATGAGCGGGCCCAAATCTATTACCTTTGCTGACATAGGGTGCATAACTCAGACTGTCTTTGGCATGGGAAGGCAATGAGGGATTACCCATTTGTGGGTGTGCCCATGGTGGCATTGTGTTGATTTGCATATCCCCCATTTTTGGTTGATCGTGAAAGAGCTAGTGTACTTTAGCCTTTTGTCCCCAAGTAATATTCCTTCTCCTCTTTTATTCAGGGGATAATACCCTTCTCCTTTTTAGTGGTTTACCTTCTTCGAGCCCCCTGAGTGGTTCAAATCGGATTAATAACATTGAATTCCTAAACTCTATCCTTGCTTCATTATTCCGCCAATGGCGTTGCAAAAGTGGGATCTGGATAACCATATTACCCTGTTGTGAGTCCCTCTGTGAGGTGTGATTTCCAATGGTTCTTGTCTTGGATTTCTTTCCTGTATTATACACATTTTCTTTGTTGTTAGATGGCCCAAATACTCCAACCTGATTGATGACCTGTTGTTGTATCTGGTCCTTGAGCATTGTGGGAACTCTTGTGAGAGTAATGTGTATTGTGGTCAAATCATGGTTCCCTAGTGGCGAATAAAGGTTTTGTCATGTGCCCATAGGTGTGCACGAATGAGACCTTTCTAGATGTTGGTTGTTCACGAATGTGAGGGCCTTCTGTTCATTCACCACAATGACATTGTGTGAATTTTTTGCTTCCGTGAGTGCACATTTATGCGTGAATGTGAAACTTCATTCTCATTTGCCAGAGGTGGTTGCATAAAACGATCTGCGAGTAAAGCAGGATCACAGGCTGGGACTCCCTCTTGGCAAGTAAGAATAGTTTCAAACTTGAAAGTCTTAGCCTTTCCCCTTTTTCTTGATGAATGTTGTTTGTGAGTGTTGCTGCGCAAATGAGAATTTTTTGTCTCATTCGCACACAAAATATGTGGCAAATGTGAGTATTCATCTTCATTCGTGCATTTTATCTACAGCGAATGAGATTCTAGGCCTTCACCCAAGACATTGTTCTGTCATTTTCCAAAGGTTTCAATGGCCTTAGAGTGAAGATTAAGTTCATTTTTAGGTATCCATTGTTTCCTTAACTTATTAGAAGTGCTCCGATGAGCATACCCCTTGTTTTGGCATTCAGATTATCATTTTAACTGACACAAGCAGGCTACCACTGTGCGGGGGGAAACCCTGGCCTCAACCCCCGATGAAGTAAGGGAGACCGAAGCCTCAACCTTCTATTGGGAGACCCTAGTCTCGACCACAGATGAATTTTAGAAGACCGAAGCCTCAACCAAATGTGGGCTTTGGGAGACCAAAGCCTCAACCAAATGAGTGGATGGTGGTAAGGAGATCAAAACCTTAACCCATGTTTTCCTTGGGGCTTGTGGTGAACTAAAAAATGGTTCTATAGTCGTAACTCCATTAGGGTACTTGTGAAAACAGGAAAAATCCATTAATACAATGGAACT
>JAOXJP010234952.1:0-10083 GCA_025762735.1 Platanus orientalis
TATGGATGTGACGTCATCATGCTTGAATTCAAAGTCTGAATCGGGGTCGGAAGAAAAGAAATATATATACTTCTGCACTGTTGGGAAAGAGGAGAATGTTGAAACGAAAGTTGATCCGTTTGCAAGTTGTATTCGTTGGTACAGCATTGATATTCAACCAAACAGGAAGAAGCATCAGGAGGAGGATGAGGATGTGGAATCTACATTTGCAGGAGAACTCTTGCCAATTGGCTGCAGATATATGATCGTGGGATGGAATTTTGCTGCCTTAAACTCAAAAATATACATTGTTGGGGGCATGAAGCGGATTCGTGAGGAGACACTAGAGCTTCCTATTAGTTTCTTTCATTTTTGTTCTTCAGCAGATTTTATGTTATAGATCCCTCTGAGAAGAAATGGAATTGGGAGGAGAAAGGCCCTGCTATGAATTTTGGCAAACGAGTTGCCGACGTCGTAGCTGCTAATGGAAAAATTTATGCATTTTCAGCGATAACATTTACAAATGTGGAGTCGGAAGAATTTGCAGAAGATAATGTGCAGTCAGAACGATTTGCACAAGATGAATTTGCAGAATATGATGGTTGGTGGGCTGAGGTATTCGATCCACTTTCAGGGGAGTGGACAATCTTGAAGGAACCACCATGTGTTGATGAAGCCTTCATAGGGAAACAGTTTAGCATTGTAGGCTATGCTGTTGATGAAGATAGAAAGAAGATTATGCTTCATCTAGATGACATGACTGGAGAAACGGGAGGATGCACATACTTTTACGATTGGGTAATGGATGTATGGGAGCTACGCTCAAGCTGTCTAAGATGGGAAGGGGCTGGTGTTGTCGTAAATGGCATTATGTATTGTTATAGTGGAGCATTTGTATATGCCTGGCGTCTTGCAGAAGTAGAATCTGGGCGTTGTTTTCCGACACAAGTATGGGGTTTGGAGCGGGCGCTTCCACATCCAGTGGAAGCCACAGCCAGCTCTGTGCGAAATGTCTATCTGTTTCATATTAGGGAAAATAGGTTCTGTGTGCTCCGGCGAGTCAAAATAGGTGATGGAAAGTCTCTTGTTCACTGCACACAATTTAGAGTTAACTTTGGTGAAGTAGATCTGGGCGAACAATCTGATTGCCATGCTACTATTGAGTTTATTGAGACCTATGAAGTTGAGGGAGAATATATTTATGCTTGTTGCTGTAAGGTATCTTCTTATCCTGCTCTTCTACTTCTATCATTTTCTTTCAAAAAAAAATGTTTATATTTATTATAATCATTTTTGTTTAATATAGCAAGAGGCCATGAGTTGATTATTGCTTTGCACTTAGTTCTGTAGTTTTTTTTTTTTTTCTCATTTTCAATCCCATTAGAAAATAGTGTTTTTTTTTTCCTGTCACTTGACAGTCCTGTTGTAGGAGACCAATACACAAGACTCCAAAGGTACATGTCTGTAACGTTGAAGTGCTGATACATGCAATCAACATCGAAAGTAAATATATATTCTTTAGCACATACAAGGAATAAAGTGTACCATTTTAGTAAATCTGTCAGTGACCACATAAATTAAATCAACACCGATGCCTAGGCGTTTAGACCTCCTATACCTAAGGAGATTGTTTGAGTAATATTTGCTAAATTTCAACACACACCCAAAACACCTAGGTGTTGGGTGTTGAGTCGATGGTGACTCAAACGATTATCATCGAGTGTAAGTCCTTTACGTTCACGGAGGAGTATGATGGTAATATTAGAGATTCAAATTCCTGAATGGCATAAAGCCTTCTTGGGTTTCACTCGCTTTCGGTACAATTTCATTTGTTGGTTTTGTGACGTCCTGGATGTTGCTTGTCGTGTATTTGACCTAACTGCGATTATTTGTTTGACTGAAGATGGATGCAAAGTGTTTGTGATTAAAGGACAATCTAATTCTATGGGTCTTTGTTTGAAGTGTTCGGAAATTTGTAGAAACGGGAAGGAGTTTGCCATCTTCCCCCCTAGGGGGTGAATGCCTCTTAGTGGACTAATACGGCTTTTGTTTTGCATCAGTCCTTAGGAGGAGCTTCGGTTGTGTAGATTCATCCTCCTGCTCTCGAGTCTCTGGTGGTGTTCCCGATGGTTAATGGGGCGCATGCGAATGTTAGTGCGAGTAGAAATTTGTCTGTGGAAACGATTAAGAGGGATAAGGATTGGGCACTTCATGTTCGGTGTCCTTGGCAAATTCCGGAGGAGGAAGTGTGGGATTGGGTAATTGTGTGCTCTTGTGGGAGGGGTTTGACAAAATGGGTGGAAATCGCTATGGGAGCTGATTTCATGCTACAGTGTGCAACTCCGGTTACCTAGGTTCTGATAGATGCTGATAGGGCTTTGTTTGTATGCCCTTCCTGTGACGTTGCCCTAGCTTTGTGCAAATGTGGGGAGGGGGACGATTTATTTGAGTTTCAACTGTGGAGTCCTAATACTTTTACTCTCCGCTACGAGTCTTTGTTCAAGAGGAGATAGGTGCGTGTCTGGGTCTCCCTTGAACCTTTGGATGATGGAGGTGTTTAAGGCTATTGGTAAGGTTTGTGGTGGCCTTCACTTAATTGATCGGCATACCCTTGATCGTAGTGATTTGTGTTGGGCTAGACTGGAAGTTTTGGATGTAGACCTGCGTGCGATCCCCAAACTCATTTCGATGGTGGATAGGGGAAGTATTTTCCGGTGCGGATTACGATTGAAGGGGAAATTTCAATGGTTAAGATTGCATGCTGTTTGGAAATTGTTGTGTCGGCTAGTAGTGGGTCTCTTAGGCCTGTGGTCTCTGGGTTCATGCAGGAGGGGGTTAGAGGTTTTTCCTCGTCGTATGCAAAATCGACTGTTTCAAAATTTTAATTTGCGCCTATTGTGGAAGTTGTGTGTAAGGGGCCTCTGCCTTCGTCTGGTTTGCCGATTGTGAGTTCTGCGAGGATGACTACGGGTTGGCATGTTAAGTACGGTAAGAGGTGGCGTTAGGATACACGGTGGTGGTGTGGATGTTGTTGGGGTTGATGTGTTGGAGCCTTCAAATCGGAATCATGATGGGATCTTAAACCTTAAGGGTTATGAAGTGGGACAACAGCCCAGTGGCCTTGGTGGGGAGACAGTTTGGGTCGGGTCGGGTGGAAAGAGGTTTGGTTGACCATGGAAATGACACATGGGATCTTACAAGGGTCGCCATAGCAACCTTAGTATGAGCCCAGCGTAGCTCTTGCAAAAACAAGAGACCTCCGGTCAATGGAAAGGGAACCACCACATCAGTTGTTGATAGCGGAGAACACCTCCATAGACCAGAGATGGAAGGAGAGCCCACACACCTGAATCCATCTATAGGTTTGACAAGGGCGTCATGCTAGAGCCTATTGACCGTCGGAAACTAAGTGGAGCAACAAAAGTGTTCTGTATTGAAATACAGACCCCTTTCCACCACAACCAAGACCTCCTCAAGCGAATCCATGAGGAAAACCACCTACCCCATGGAAAAATCAACCATCAAGATACAAGACCCCTTGTCAAGGCACTTGCACAACCAAAGAGAGACATCAATCCATGAAACCCTATCTACTTAGGCCGCACAATCCTTCCCAACAGCCCACTAGTCTCCTATCGTTCTACCAGATCACATGGATGTCCAAGTCCTCCTGATGGACTGCCTCAAGGAGCGGAGGAGGAGCTGCAACACAGGGAAGCCAAAAATAGGAAACCTTGTCTCAGAGTCGATCGGGGGCAGCCATGTAAAGGGCAGTTATAGGCAAAAAGGAGTGCCGCTAGACTTCCACCAAGAATGACCAACCTTTACCCACATCATATTCTGAGATCGAGATGGACCATTCCTTGGCCATCTCTCTAGATTTCAGAGACTTCGATAAAACGACCATTGGAGTTCTCCTTCCCAACTAGGAGGATGAACCAATTGCCATCATCCTTCGATTTCACAATCCGGGAGAAGTTATCAATCCTCTCAGCAAGTTAAGAACATTCATACAACCAGGGCAAGAACAGATCCCCAACACGGACAGATGACTAGTGATCCCGACGATCCGTGAATCTCACTACCTCAGAATTCAAAATCATCTTTGATTTCGAACGATTTTCAGTTCAGTTGGATAATCTCCCTCATCCCGATTCAAACACTAAAGAAGAACACCCTCATCCTCAAATCTTCCAAAAAAAAAAAATTAATGCACCAGTTGGGAAAGACATTCACATAACCATGGACAATCGTCTCGATAATTAAGCCATCTAGTGTGATCTAGGTCAAGAAAAGCACCTAAACAAATGCTTGAGGCCATCCACCAACCTTTTTTTGGACTATGTAATCATATTTTTTTGGACCCTCTCAAGATTATAAAGCAAGAAAAACCATGGGAATAAAATCCAGGTCCAAAGATGGAATCTTTATCTTACAAAGTATGTCCTTGATCTAGTTCAAGAGATGTGCATGATTGGCCGTAGACCTTGTGAGGCCCTAATTTATCCAAATCACAGGATATAAGAGATGAGAGTGATTGTTTTAGTGATATTGAAATGTGTCAACGACTAGTTGTCTTATATATCTCTCCTTCATTGAACCAGATATATCGGATGCATTCAGTGTTGTGAGCTAGTTCATGCACTCGCCCACAAGGACTCATCTAGAAGCTGCCTACGGAATTATTCAACATTTGAGGGTTGTCTTAGGAAAGGTCTCTTATTAATCTCATATACTGACGCCGACTAGCCCGAATCTATTTCAGAAAGACGCTTTACCTTTTTCTATTGTACATTTGTGGGTGGAAGTTTGGCCACCTAGAGGAGCAAGAGGCAATTTGTTATAGCAAGATTTATTGCCGACTTCCGAGGCTGAGTTTTGTTCCAGGGCACATGGTGTCTGAAATTTTATGGTCGAAAATTCTATTTACTGAACAGGGTTTTTTCTATACAGCGGTCAATGAGCCTATATTGCGGCATTAAGGCCTCAATTCAACATCTCTCACAATTCTGTTCAACACAATAGAACCATATATGTTGAAGTGGATCGACACTTCATCAAGTATTACTTGGAAGTCTGGCACTATCTGCACTATATTGGTTAAGACAGAAGACCAACTTACGAACATTTTCACTAAAGGGTTTTGTGCTACTGTGTTCTCTTATATTGTTAGCAAGCTGTGTGTGGGGCATTTTTTCTACAGGTTGAGGTGGAATATTGAAGTGTATATCTAGTCATATACAAGAGGGTAGTTTTAACTTTTCTATATTAGTATACTATACTGTCTACTAATGTACGCAAAGCCTAAATACAAAATACAATACACAAGTGAGATAGGATTTTCTCTCACAATTCTTTATATGAATTCACCTCTATTTTTCTCTCTTCTTCTCTCATACTAAACTTTAAACTGATTTTTCCCATCTTCTCATCAACCAACTACCTTGGTGGTTTCGATCCGAATCAAGGATTAGAGGCTCCCTAATACCTGGTTTAGAAAACCTTGTTTAGGGAGTCATGTTAGATCCGAATTAAGAACAGAAAGCTTCATGTACCTTGCCTTCTTCATCCATTACAATTCCATCCATTTTGAGAATATTAGATATTGTATTGCATTTTCTTCTCACATATGTAGTGCTGTGAAAAAAATTGTGTTCCTATCTCCTTTAAATCAGTCCACTCTTCTGGCCTCCAGATATTTTATTGAGTCTACTGTTTAATCTCTTTCTTGGTATGAGTTGTCACTTTGTTTTTCAACATTTAACCTACTTTTTCTATCTTGTCAATGGGTGCCATGGTTTCAAGGATATTATTTTTTTGGCCTTTCACCCTTTGAAACTCTTCTTGGCTTTCTTTCTTCTTGAAGAAAATGTGTCCATCTTTGCCTTTAAAAGAGAGGGAACCTCACAAAGTCTCTACAAAATCCAAAATGTTCAGAACCTCTATCCACATTATCTCAAACCTTAATGAGGATGGCTTCCTATTCACTCTGTAATTTAAAATTAGAGGCGTGCAATCAGATGTGGATCACACTGGCAAGTTTTTTCCTGCCATTTCCAACTTTCTTAAGATGGGATTTTAGTGATTATTTGTCCATGTGAATGTTGTACTGCTGAGGAGTAAATGCACCAATGCATTACTATTTATGGAATTTTTATACTTTCTTATACTAGAGGTTAATTGCAACCACCCTGATTCTCAAAAGAGTGGTATTATAATGAAGTTTCCACCGAGGAGCTCACAAACACTGGAGCATATTCATGCTCTTCCCAGAAAGACGCATATAGACTTAGATTGATGGACCAAGCTCGTGATTCTTTATCTGCTTCTTCTAGATTTGTCGATCTTTCTTGTACTCTTACCTACCAGCTGAATCTCTATAGTCCATCTGATCTGCACAACAACCATAAATCTTGAGCTGATCCAGCATGATAGAAGGGGTTCTAATATATTGTTGTTTGTATTTTTTTTCAGGTATCTGAAACACTTGAAGAAGAAGCACTAATTGAGCGATTGGCTTAGGGTAATTGCTTCCAAAAAAGGAATGTTGACTGACGGGAGGATATCATCTGTGCCGCCCCTCCTCTGCGACGCTCGAAAGCCAGGACAGAAGGGGGTATCCATTCATTTTTTTGGGGTGATGTGACATCTCCAAAAAGTGAATGGATACCCTCCCTCTGTCTCGGCCCTTGACGTTGCAAGGGGGGGGGGGCGTCGCAGAGGATAACAGGCCGACTGACAGTGCTACTTCAACATTGCCAAGAAAAGGAGTGGGGGGGACTGAAGATCTACATCAGTTTTTTCTTTTTATCTTCTCATTTTCGTTCATTGAAATTTCTATTTGGACCTCCTTTGTCCTGTTTAGTCAAGTCTCCTTGTTTGAGGTTGCCTGTGATATTTTCATTTTGAACTCAGATGTTTTGGAATTTTGTTGTCATAACTAGATGGTTTGCTTGTCATTTGCTAAATCATGGCCGTGTTATATACAATACAATCATCTTTGCAGAGTTTCTTCACAGGGAAAGAGATTCCAAATTCTATTATAGCCTGTTTGGCAGCCACCTGGAATGTAATCATTTCATTAGAATTTCTCAAGGCATTTGTAGCCATGAGATGATGATTTCATAATGAACTCATTCAAATTTATACTGATTTGTCAACTACAATTAGAATGAAGTCATCTTAGGTTTTTCTATAAAATGAAATGATTTATGTTATCAAGCACAAATTGCTGCAAATTTGGATGAGTTGATTACAAACCATCCTGTTGTTGCTACAAAAGCCCTGGGAAACTCAAATGAAATGATTTCATTTCAGGTGGCTGCCAAACGCAGCCTAAGTTTTTGAGTTAATGGTTTTTCCAGAGCAATCTGATCAGTGATCATATATAATTAGAAATCTAGAACCGTTTATATAAGTGACTCTTCAAAGGAAATATCATTTGCCAAATATCTAACACAAAAAGTAGCCAACTGCATAGCCCATACATTTCAATGTTCAGACTACAAAATCAAAACTATACGACTAATAAAAATGAACGTAGTATTTTGTCATGTCTTTTTTTTTTTTTTTGGATAAGATTGTCATGTCCATGCTATACCAAACAACAATTTATTTAGCTAACATCATTAAGCCACTCTCCCGGCACAGTTAAACGTAACTTCGCAGTCGTCGCCGGCCGAAACCGTGTAGGCATGAGCAGGCCTTCTAAGGAATGGTGGCAGGCGAAGAAGCAATTCACAGACACATAAGCTATCCACTTGCCTCAACCACCTACAGCAATCGTTGTATACCCCACCCGAATGGTGGTGTGAATGCCTGTGCCTGTGCCTCTGCTCGTCCCCGTGTCCGTGCTCGTTCTCGCTATCGAGTTCATGTTTATTTTCTTGCTCATGTTCTTGTCCCAGTTCGGTATGGGGCGGATGTGGAGTACGATCTTCGAGTGGCAGCATGGAACAGGCATGATTCACCAGGGCAATCTGGGAGATGCAGAGTGGGTTAGTCGGTGGCAGAGACCTTATCTTTGGTGTCAGAATTAGAAAAGCAGTGATGAACATCAAATTTTGAATCTTGACCTTCTCCATGCTTGTTCTTTTGCTCTAATGTGAGCGAGAAATGACGAACTGGGGATTCTGAATTTACTCAAGTTGGTCCTCCTAGCTTGTACTTATACTCGTGTAGGCACATCCTTTATGCTTACCCAACTTTTGCACGGTGAGGGGCAAAAGAAACTTTGAACAACCAAAGAAGTGAGGTTAATTTATATTAGATTAGGGGGAAGAGCTTAGGTTTAGAAGGATTAGAGGTGCCTCATTCATTTAGCGTGAGATGCATCAGCTTGGTAGGTGATATACTAGTTATCCTTCACATGTGTGTTGCAATACTAACTAAGAAGTAAGAACCCTATTTGCATAACTAGTCACTATTTTGTTTGGTTTGGATCATCTTTGTTTGGTTCAGTGGGCCAAACATGATTTTGGATTGTTGGGTTGGGTATTCGGCGGGGTTGGAGTAAATAATTTTTTTTTCCAACCCTAACCCTGTTAGGGATTACCTAATTCATAATCTAGGATGCAATATTAATCAAACGAATGATAAACAAACAAACAAGAACACCATAAGAATAAACGATTAATGTGGAAAACCCTAAATTGAAAAAAAACTATGGAATCACAAAAAGTTTTGCTATGCTAGAAGAAAATATGCACAAAAAATGCTTTATACCCTAGTTGCAGAAAAATATATACAAATACTCCCAAGGAATTTAGAATTAATCAACCACCATGTAAAAGTACAATTTTGTGAGGTCATGGCTCGATCACTGTTACCTTCTTGGGTCATCAATAACCTCAGGCTCCACAAAAAAACAAACCCAACTGCATTTTATTAGAGAACCCGACTAGCCACCTAGGTTCAATTTGTTCATTCTCCAACCCAACATGTATACGGCCAGACCCAGACCCAGCACATTGTCACCCCTATAGCTAACTACAATTAATTCTTTGAATTAGTGCAGCAGGTTGCTGGTAAATTTTGGGCTTGAGGTTGTTCAGTGTGACATTCTTTAACACTAATTAGGAATTAGTGTTAGAGAATCAAAGATCATGCAAATTGAGTGCAACAAAGAATGTATAACGTATGCTTGTGACTTACTACTAGGTTTTCTAACCTCCAATGATAAGAGTTTATCCAATGCCAAAGGGAACAAGAAACTGTTAATATACCCGTAGAACAAGTAATTGATAAAAGAACCAATAGACCAGAAAAATCTCTTCTTTTTAACCTTGTTCTTTGGCTGACTTTCTCCATTTTTTCAGTTCCAAATCCCTATCACATCTCATGGAATGCTTGACTAGTATATTCCACCCTAGCTAGAAAAGAGATTTATATGGGAAAGTTCTCCAATAGTAATTTTGTGGTCTTTTTCATTAAGGAACAACCAGAAATCTTCTATTAACTTGCTTGATGTTTCTTCAGTTTCACAGTGGAAGGTTTGTTGTTGTTGTTACGATGGCAAAGCCTAAATCCCCTACAAGTCAGGCAAGCGTCACACTGTACCAATTTTGATAAGATAATCCACCCTTCCTTGCCTTTGCTCCTTGAATCCCTTTGAATTGGAGCATAAAAGTTAATCAGTGTTCAGATTGGCTGACACAGTCTCTGATACATAAACCCATCTCTTTTAAACCACTCTTGAATCTTCAATCTGGTTGCTTGGATCTCTCTCTCTCTCTCTCTCTCTTTCTCTCTCTCCATGTCAATGTAGTTGTGATATTTTAGCATAAGAGTAGTTTAAAATTTATCCTTTTGTTGGTTTATCCTGCGGTGGAATTTAGGGTGGGAGAAATTTTTGTAGGCTTTCATATGTGAACCTAGAGTTAGGCTGGCTTTCTCAGACCTTGGGTGGACCAGTTGGGCTTGAGCTGGGAAGTGTGGCTGTCAATAAGCTTAACTGAGCTGACCTCTCTGGAACTTTGCTGAGGTTTATGAACTTCAGTTTATAGTCATAAGTGGAGAGTGGATTGAATCCACTCCTCCCTGCCCCATGTCAGGGGGATGGCACATCAGCACTGACAAGTGATTTTCACTTTGGGGGGGGGGTGT
>JAOXJP010234953.1:0-10083 GCA_025762735.1 Platanus orientalis
ATTATATATATATGCTAAATCCAACTAATCGGATATCCGAATTTGCATCCGAAATCCAATTATATAATTGAATTCGAATTTGAATTCATTTGTTAAACATCCGACGGATACCGAATCGGATATCGGATGCACATAAATTTAATCGGATCGGATATTAGATATACATATATTAGATCCGATTCCGCTCCATTTACAGCCCTACTAAAAACCCATTGGGTTTAATCAAATCAATTGTAAAAACAATCTAATTAGTAACCTGGACCACTGATGTACCAGGTCACTGATTCAATCCTGGTTTAATAACCATCCACTTTATAAATGCTGAGGTAGGCACTAGTGTCACCTGTCTCACTATAGAGTTAACGGGGAGAGATGATTCGTTAGAATAGGTGGCATTACATCACTAGAGGAAGAAACTGAATTATAATTTTTGAAAAATGATTTTCAGTTTTTTTCACCAATGATGTTATGTCACATGGTAGACAGGACCTTAAGAGGTGATAAGCCGGTAGGAGAAGATCCTTTGGGATGATTGGTACCCCATGATCAAAAAGAATCCTCTTGTGTTGCCTTATGACATGCGAAGGTCCTGTCTAACAGTTGACATGACACGGTTGGCAGAATTGTAATTCACTTTTTAATATCAATCGTATCGTACGCCTATTAGACATGTCCTTAATAGGTCAAAAGCAGCACGAGAGGATCTGGTACAATTTAAGATTAATGAGAAATCAGTATACAACTGTCCTTTTATTCCACAAATATCCCTCCACGGTTCCCAGTGGGATTTGGTGCAACCGCAAATCACACGTCGGCGCTCTGATGAGCTCACCCCATTGTCATGAGACAGGGGAGGGCACATCAGTGCCGACAAGCGAAAAGCACCCCCCAAAAAAATGATAATCCCATATCGGTGTGTAGAGGAGCAGATGATAAAAGGAGCAGATACAATCCACTCTCCCAGACAAGGGGATCGATTTATTAATGCTTCCCTTAACAAACGCTCATCACTGCTCTTGTCAGGGGTGAACATATCAACGTTGAAAAGTGATTTTCACTTTTTTTGGGGATGCATATTCACTTTTTAGCGCTTATGTACCTACCGCCTGACAAGGAGCAGTGGTTAGCATTTGTTAAGGTGAGCATTTTTTGTTCATTAACCTTGACAAGGGGTGGTAAGGCTTTTCTATGTTCGGCGTATAAAAACGCCTAAGTCGACTGGGGCCACATCAGCATTAGAAGTGTTTTACAAACTCCCCCAAAAAGTGAAAATCACTTTCAGTGTTGATGTTTTCACCCATTTGACCATCAGAGGACACGGCACAGGTTGGAGGCCAGTGTATAAAATCCTCACCGCGGAGAGGAGCATTTGTTAAGAGGAGTAGATACAATCCCTCTACAATCCACCTATCTTTTTATGCCAAATCATGCACTTAGGTTGTAGACAGATCCTAACAAGATTGGCTAGGCTTTTCTATGCTCCGCGTATGCAAACACCTAGGTCAAAGGATGACCACATCAGTGTTAGAAGTGATTTATACACACCCCCAAAAAGTGAAAATCACTTTCGGCGCTGATATTTCTACCAGCTTGACCATCAGTGGATGTTGGCCCAGGTTAGGGGTCCATATATAAAATCCTCACCGTAAAAGGACATAAGCAAATAGGACAGGATCTAAACCCAATCCCCAAAGTCCGATTAAGGTAAGAATGATATTAGGGTTTGACACATCAGCGTCAAAAAAATGATTTTTGATGCTGATGTGTTGGTCCTTAATGTAAGTCTCACCTTAGGTGTTCACATCAAATCCTCTGGGATTGGTTTATGAACATTTCCCTTAACAGATGCCCATCACTGCTTCTCATCAGGGGTGGACACATCAGCATTGAAAAGTGATTTTCATTTTTATTTGGGGGCACATATTCACTTTTCGGGGCTGATGTGCCCGCCACCTGACAAGGAGCAGTGGTTAGCATTCGTTAAGGTGAGCATTTTTTATCCATTCACAAATCCTTAGGGTCTCCCATGGTCCCATCGATTTAAATTCGTCCTTTCCTCCGATAAAGCCAAGAATAGAATCGCCATATTTGAGAGAAAAAAAGCCGCCTCTCAGAAAATCCAACGACAGAGAGGGAAAATGGTGTCCGACATGGAGCTCGTCCAAAGGCTTCGAGAATTCCTCCTGAAGTCGAGCCTTAACACCACCACCACCGCCATCGTACGCGGAAACCCGAAGAAGATTTTGGGATAGATTTATCAGACAAAAATGCGTTCATAAGATAACATGTAGACCTCTTCCTTCAAAGCCAACTCGAGCAAGCCGAAGAAGAAGAAGAGGAAAACGTAGAAGCAGAAAGAGGAAATCGGAAAATAAAATCCGAATAGAATAGTGGTTCCGATTCTGATGAAGAAGACGACGATGAAGAACAACAAGAAGAAGAAACAAGGAATGGAAGGGGAAGCCGAAAAGGAATGTGAGTCTTTCTTTTCTTTCCATTTTCTTTCTTTCTCCCCCCTCCCCCTCCCCTTTCTCTTTTCTGTTTTCTTTTATGAGTTTGTATGTGCTTTTAGTTTGTGTATTGGATTTAGGGGATGTTTTTGAAAGTTGGTCAATTGAAGGGTTGTAACGGGTGAAGTTGCCATTTCATTTTATTCATAATTTGATGAATGTTGCGTCTGTGCTTGTTACTTATGTCACATTTTGATTAAATGCATGTTTCCCCGAGAATCCTGATGGTTCAATTTGGGGGATGGAAAAAAGTTTTGTTCGTAGTTTCATATTACGGTTTCCTCTTCTCCATCTTACATGCACTGAAGATAGTTGTCCAGCGAAGTATGCATATTCACTTTCATCAAGAAAATGCGGTATACTTGTTAGATTAAATTTATGTAGACTATTTTATTTTGAATGCGTTAAATCACAAGAATTTTTTTTTTTAATTCTCTTTTATTTTTGTTGTTGGCCAAGTAGCTCTGGAGATATGGAACAAGAGCTTGTGAAGGAGGGTGGTGGTGACCAGATTTGGGGAAGGGTTGCCTTGGGATGCAAAAGAGGTTCGGGTTTGGCATGGTTGTGGTCTTTGAAAGTCTATTTTGAAAGCAAAGGCGACGTTTTGGCATTTTATCTGGTTTAGGTTGGATATAAGGTTCTGGGATGATTGTTGGATTGGTGATATACCCTACGGGTGGTGTATAGGAATCTTCATGCTTTACCTAGGGATCCCAAGTGTTGGGTTTTCGAGGCTTTTGATGAGAAAAAACAACATTTGGAGGCCACTTTTACGTCGGAATTTGTATGATTGGGAGATTGTTGAATTTGGCCAATTGCTGGCTTTGATTGATGAGGTTAAGCCTGACCCGTCGAGGAGGGATAGTTGGGAATGGGTAATTTCTACTCAAGGTATTTTTATGCTAAAGTCTTTTTAGTTGGAGTTGGGTGGGTTTAGGGCTACTTCGTTTCCTGTCAAAGGCATTTGGTTTTTGGGCATTCCTTCTAAGGTTTCGTTCTTCATGTGGACCGTGTTTCTTGATAAGATCCTCACCATTTGATCATCTTCAAAGCAGGGATTGGTATATGACAAATCATTGTGTTATGTGCCTAACAGAGATGGAATCAGTTGATCACCTTTTTATCCACTATACTGTGGGTCATGCGGTTTGGAGTTTTTTCTTGTCTCATCTTAATATTGTCTGGTCCTTCCTGTTTTGTTTTCAGGAGCTTATCTCCGGTTGGTGGATTCATAATTTGGATGATATTTTCTCGATCATTTGACCCTACCTTCCGGGGGTAATTTGCAGATACTTGTGGAAGGAAAGAAATGCAAGGATTTTTTAAGGAAGGTTGAAAACCGCTGAGGGATTAGTTCTTCATATCTACAACTCGCTTTTGGAATGGATTTCAATTAGGAATGACTTCGTCGATGATGAATGGGATTCGATCTGGAGTGAGTAGTCCCCTTGCTTGTGCCTTGGGGGTTTTGCCTTTTTTCTTTAGCTCTTGATTGTGTTCCTCACGACCCTTTTGTTCTCTTTTGCTTGGCTAGTTTTTAATAAAGATTATCTTTTTATCTCTAAAAAAAAAAAAAAATTCCTGTTAAAAAAATCTTTTTTTTTCCCCATACAGCTAAAGATTTAACCTTCTTTTTTTATTAGAAAAAAAATTGTATATAGACAGAAATATCTTCGAAAGATTAATATAATGTTGTTGCCTCCTTATTAATCTATTTGAGAATATCCAACCATTTAAAACTTCCAAGCTCGAATAGAAAATGCTTAAATTCACACAAAAAATATGGCAATTGCTTCCACGAAGAACACTTCTGTGGAGATCCAGTTGAATAACAAACATTTATGGAGTCTCTTTCGGTGTCAAGTCATCTACATTGACTGTATTTAAGTGGCTTTACCTTTGTATCATTTCCAGTTGTCTTAACCAACATACTAGGATTGTCAACACCTCCCTCCTCTCCTTGCCCTCCCAAGGCATTACCCTCATGTTTCTGGGACATGCCAGCAACACTAATTACCTTCTTGAAGCTGCCATGCCAAATTAATCTCTCAACAGAGTTAACTACATATGAATAGTGTCCTGCAGTGTTTTTCTGACAAACAAATACTTAAATGATCTATAAGAATGGAAAAAAAAGAAAGAAAGCATAACAAGAAAAATAGAGTTAGGAGAGCTGTCAAAGTAGGAAGGTTCTAGTTATGTAGATAATAAAAATAATCCACCATCAAGCATAAACATGAAACAAGCTTTAGATTATTAATAACTCATACTATTGCAATGCGATTCATATAGGAAAACTTAGTTACCGAACAATAAACTAAAAATAAACACAATATACACTAATAGGATTAGATTTTTCAAATGACTCACGTGCTTTGTTTCCCTCTACATTCTCACTCCTTTTCTTCTTTTTGATAGGTGAAGTTCAATTTATTTATTTATGAAAGGGAATGGCCCAATATAATGTGTGGTATACAAAAAGTTATGTGGCTCTACAATGATGTATGAACAAGATGAGGCCGATAACAAGGCATCCCACCTGTATAAGAATCCATTTTGCTTAACATCTTTTAACTCAGTGGGGATTGAGCACCAATGGAAGAGCAACAATCATATGTGATCCATCATTTTTGTAGAAGTCATTGTATTTATCTTTGTAAGTATGTGCATTTTTCTATTTTCGAATGCTACAACACAAAGAAATGGAAGCATCTGCAATAGTATTCTTCTCTTCAACTTGAACACTGACTTTTACCAACAAAAATAGATCAATAAGGCTTCTAGGTAATATCCAATAAATATGAAACTGATAAAAGAGGAACAATCACATTTTGCATGCAATGCTACAATGCTGCAAAAGACGTTGATGTTGGGGATCAGTGTCCTCCTTCTAAGAGCAAAACCTTGAATCTGCAAGGAAAAGCAGTCATTCATAAAATGAGCTTTTCTATGTTACACCACTCTATCGTCTATATATTTATAAGCAAGCCTTGAAACCCTAAAAAGGCTCTAAATTAAAGTAAAAATATGAAAAAATACAAATCCCATCATATATTGATACCTTGCCAATATTTTGATCATAAATTTGGACTCATTGGAAAGGTAACTCAATAACCTTTCAAATGACACCAAATTCAAGCAAAGCAAATTAGTTTCGACTGCCCCAAGAAAAGTGATAAAAATTGATCTTTCACTTTTCTAAAAAATAAATAAATATTACGTAAAAGTAAACTAAATCTTCTAAATTGATTGACAAAAATAAAACTCTAAATAAAATAAATTATGATCAAAATATGCTTGGGTCTTGAATATAGGTTGTTTTCTGCCTCGCATCATTCCCCCTCGGTTAAAGAAAAACCTGTTATCAAGTTTTGTAATTTTGCAAGAACAATTAAATAATTGGGATCATGTATTCAAGCTTTGATGTGTGATCTTCATAGATGTGTGAAATTTCAAGAACTGATTTATCTATTTCTCGTTCTCCAGAGGTTGAAGGATCATTTTATTCTCTAAGGGCTGAACTTGAAGAGGTTCAAGTTCCTATTGTGAAACAACACCCAAACTCAAAGGTTCTCTTTCAAAGTTGATTGCACAATTGGAGTAGGTTGTTGAGGCTTTACTTTAAGTCGATAACACATATTATGGATAAATATCTTCAAACTATGTATCTCTTCATCATAGTTCCTTTCATTTATCCATTGTTTTTTTTAATACCACATCATAATCTGTCAATGGAAAAATTTTGCATTTACATCGTCAATATTTTTTTCTTGTTTGAATTGAATAGCTAAATCTTCTCCAATATATTTACAATATAATTGATTTTTAGCATCTTGCAAAAATCTTTTCAGCTGAACTTATAGAAATCAAGTTTTTTTTTTTCATGTCTATTACTAATAAAAAATTTGATTGCCTTATCAGAAGGGAAAATAAACCTAGTCTTAATGCATCAACTGCCAGGTTTCTCGTTGGAAAGCTTCAAACATGGCTGTCGTCACCATATATTTCTCTGGGGTACTGACCGGTAGAGTGTTGCCTCCTGTCATGTAGTTGGAAGCCATTGAGTCGTGGAAAAACCATACTTTAATACCACATAACATAGATGAGAAGTGTGTAGGATTGGTTCAATCACCATTGAACCATGGCATTGGTATCATTTGATATAGGACCCAAGCACCAAAAAGAAGATCTTCATGCTTTCTAAAAGAGCAAAACCTTGAATCCACAATGTTTTAAAAAAGTGACTTAAGAAATTTGGTGTCATGGTTTGAAGTGATAGTCTTTGGCATTAGTCATTAAAAAAATCAAAAAGTCTTTGGCACACCATGCAATTTGACAACCTTTCAAAAGAATGGTTTAGCTACATTAGTAGCGCCCATCATCTTCTTGCATGGGATGAAATGAGCTATTTTCGAGATATCAAAATTTGTCGGGATTTGTTTTTCGCTTTCCTAAAATCTAAATGAAACCTTTTTTACTTAAAAAAACTAAATCCCTTAAGCTAACTGACAAAAATAAAACCGTAAATAAATTAAAATTACCCAAATTAACAACTATAACCAAATAAAATCTTTAAACCTAAAATAATCTAAATATGACTGGGTCTTGAATATAGGTTGCTTCATGTCCCACATCAACTTTGCTGCTGGAACTTTCAAAGAACTTCCAAAGAACGTGGTTCCAAGGGATAAAAGTTTAGGTTAAAATTATGAGAGTGATAGAGGAATTATTGATGGTGGATCTTAAGGTGTATAGAGAGGGTAAGGACACGAAATGATCACAATAGATTTTTTGTGATAAAATTCATAAAAAAAATAGACTTCTGTGATTAAATCAGCAAGGTAAAAGGTTTTCGAGTGGTAGTTTAAGGTGTCGGTGAATGGGGATTTGAAGTAGATTTTAGGCGGATGGTGGGATATGGGTACTACGGTATCATTTGGGGTAAATAGAATGGGTTAGGCTTTTTTTTTTTTTTTTTGTAGGAAAATGAAAGAGAAGTTTACGACTAATGTTTGTGGTAATGGAATTCTCAGAAAATAATAAACAGAAGATAGAAGAAGATAAACCTACTGGAATCAGCTCAAATGGAACTCTAGGAAGTAGCAGCTAGAGGCCTTGAAAGCATCAGCATCTTTTAAAAAGCAAGGGAAGTTCAGAATCTGCACCAAACTTCATCTCAGAGCAAAGTTCTTTGTTCTATAATAATGAGCGAATGCATAAAATAGGCCTTATAAATATTCTCATACAACTAGACCAGCTCTTTGGCTCCTGATCCAACTCAAACTCTAATTAAAGTTGCTAATTTAGAATCAAAAGTACTGAAGACCTAAACAATCCTAACCCAGACAACTTAAAAGTTAAACTAATCCAGAACAATAGCAAACTAAGTTCTTACATTTAGATGCTAACAAAAAAAGCACTTTTCTTTTTGGAGATACATAGTGTCGGAAGAGGAGGAAGCAGACTTTGGTGGGGAACTGTTGAGCTAAGAGTCTTCTATGACGACATATGATGATGATGCTGAAGGCCTTATAGGGGGAGTATGCATATTTTCCTAAGAAGCTCTATTGTATTTTATTTTTTATTTTTAATTTTTTCGGTATAGAGTTCTATTGTGATATGAAAGGCCTATATATACTTATATATTTTGTTTCAATCTTCTAAAAGAGGACTAAATACATTGAGTTGGACTACGTCTTTTATTTAGACGGAATCCAAGGAGACCAGCACTTGGTATTTGAGTTCTCAAGATTAGCTAGTACATAGCACTTTGCCGAGGAATACCAAAGACACTGGTCAATCTAGGTCTCTAGGGAGGTAGATGTCTATGCTCAAACAAAGGGGGAATGTAGACACTCGATGGTTCCTTAGTTTTATTCGTATCTCCAAAGTTAGTTTTTCTATTAACTGTTAGTAGCCTAATCATGGTTTCAAAACTCAGCCGATTCCAATCTATGATCCCGTTGGGATCGCCTGATCTGGCCAATTAAGCTTTACTGATCCGATCACAATCCAGATCAATCCCAATCTCGAATTTTAAACCATGAACATTAACTATAGGGGTTGATTGGTCGTTTAATATACATTTTTTTTAATTCTTTTAAGGGAACTTCAGTCATTGAATTGATTTAAGTGTAATGGAAGGTAACCAAGCGGAGCAACTAAGCCTCTATTTATCTTCTCTTTTTGTCATTCTCTTCTTCTTCCTTCTCTTCTAAAAACCATTCTACTCTTTTAAGTCATTGATGCTACTAAGTATACCTCAAACATCAAATGTATGTTAGGTCATACTCCTGATAACAAATTAGTGACAGAAATATGAGTGATCACAATTAAAGATTATTATACTTATGATTACTGTCTTTATGCTACTTCAGGGCTGTTGCCCTGCACAGTGGACAATACTGGCAGCAATTTCAACTACTCACCTGTTGCCTTCCACTTTTGGCCAATCATCCTGAGACACTGCTCGTGAAACTTTCCATCTTATATATTTATATTTTATATCTCATAGAATGGGTTTTTGGATGTAGTCTAGGTTTTGGAAAATCATTGTTATGCCACTTCTATCATAGTAACAAAAGTATTTGCTGAATATATATATATATATATATATATATATATATATATATATATATCAATTTTTATTGTATTTTAAAGTATATTAAGATGTCCCACCCCTTATTAAATGGGATATTTATGAGGCAAAAACTTCTGTTTTCTTTACTTTGTCATGCATGTTCATTTTGCGATGTTAGTATTACTGGTTAGTAGCCATAGGTTGTGGGTGTTGATATTGCTAAACAAGTAGCTGTTTAATCTTATTAAACAGGTCAAATAAGCCTAACACAGATGTCAAAAAACAAGGAGGGGGATTTACCAAATTATGTAGCCTTTCTCCTCAACTAAGAAAATTCGTTGGAGTACCTGAATTAGCCAGAACTGAAGTCTGTTTAGAAAGTTTTCGGAAGTTTCTTTCCCCTTTGTCAATGGGTCACTTCAGAGAGGAGGGAGTTTTTGGTACTATAACTTTGCTTGCTCTTTTATCTTGGTTTTAGGTTGTCAAGCAACTTTGGGCCTATATTTGGGAGAACAATTTGCAAGATCCAAGCAATAAATGGAACATTATCTGCAACGAAACATTGCGTGCGCTTTTTCGTGTTGATTCCATCAACATGTTTCAAATGAATAGGGCTTTATCAAAGCATATTTGGCCGTTGAACTCAGAAGATGGTAGTGCTTTTGTATTTCTATTGGGTTCTATTTTTAGAATTAGATATGTATCTCTGAATGCTGTGTTTCTCATTTTATTTGGTATTACTGCACATACTTATGAAACCTGGCCTGGTTGGCATAGTCAAATTGGAGAAACCAGGGCCTTGACTCTTGGTGAGTTACTTCACCTAATGACTAAATAATTGTTGAAAAATTGGTGTCTCAGATAAGTCGTCTGCTGACTCAGTTGAACCTGGTGAGTTTGATAAACCAGTTCATCTTTGTAACATGTCAAAGTAACACAAAATAAAAAGAGGGGATTTGTGGTTTTAATTATCCTTTGGGTGGGATTGGATGT
>JAOXJP010234954.1:0-24085 GCA_025762735.1 Platanus orientalis
ATGGCAATGCTCTTCTCCAATTCAGCTACTTGTTTTCCTTTCTTAGAAGATCTTGTTAGAAAGGTAACAGAATAACCTATCTAATGACACCAAAATCAAGCCAAAAAGTCAAGTTTTGGCCATTAAAAAATTGGGCCCAAAGTAAATAACAGGATTACAACTAAAAAAAACCAACAAAGGTGGCCTTATTACACAAACACATAAAATGTTGTACCCCCCTTATAAGACCCTAAATAATCCCACATAACATGTACACTTAAAATCTAGTCCTCTTAAGGGGCGGCACATACATAAGTCTCTTTGTGTTGTCCTCATCACTTAAACCCTGCAGAACTCATCTCTTAGGATATCTGGGATTTCTATTAGTATTTCTCATATTCGTGGTTATCTGTTATCATTCTAATTTTCTGAGAGTAGTTTACATAGAATTCTGGGTGCTGAATTGTTAGAACAAACCTAGTTTTCCTATCACTTTATATACTTTCTCTATTTTTGTTTTCTCTTAAATATAATGGGTTTATTCTTGGGTTAGTTAACTATACTCTTTGCAAATTTTCAGCCCTTTCTGATTAGAACAGAGGAAATTATTGTATTTTGTTGTTGTCTGCCTTGAATTTTTCAAAATAGGATTCTACTCAACTTAGTCAACTATCAACAACTTTATCTTCATCTTTATGACACTTTGTGGGCCCACAACCCACAGGTTTATAGCCCCTAAGCTGTCTTGCATCACAGGGAAGCTATTGATATACTATTTTAAATTATCAAATGCTATATTTAATGATTTTAGGGAGTATTTAGGTTTTGGGGGGGTAATTTTTTTTTTTTTTTTTTAATTCTTTTATGATAATGTTTAGATAACCATGAGAGAGTCTTACTTCATTTTTGTTGGGAAAAATGTAGAAGATTAATGCATATGAATAAATCTGAGGTGCAATTGATTATCTATGATCACTGAATTTGTAATGTATCCTGCCCTTGATAAGCCTTGCCCCCAACTTAAGGAGTTTCAAGGGGACATTTATTCCTTGAACTGCAAATCTCCAAATCCCTACTAAATTTCCCACTATAAAACCTAATTTTTGCTTCATTCTAAACCCATCGGAACATCTTATTTTCTCTCTTCCTTCGATTTCTCCATTTCTCTCTTCCTTCGATTTCTCCATCCAAGAATTAAATCTCTGTGTTCTACAGACCTATAACTCTAATATCCCCTTGATTTTTCTGGTTTGAAACATATTCCTGCCCTGTTTCTAACTTGTGGCATGCCTATAGTCAATCCTTTTTTTTTTTTTTTTTTTGTCTAACCTGACAGACTTTTCCCCTCATAACAAACCTTGTGATAGTATTAGTATCTGGTTTCCTAGAGATTTCAGATTTTGGGATTTGATATATCTCTAATTTTTGTGTGCAATTTAATCCTAAAGCTATAGAGATATTGCAACCACATTATACCTTGCCTTCTGAAGATTAACAACCTCTAAACCTATTCAAACTTGGATATGATTTTAGTGATAAAATTTATTATCAAATCCTTCTGAATCAACCAGTCTCTGTCTAATGAGGACATTAGGTCCAGAGGTGCTTTTCAGACTTACCAGAGATGCCACAGGAGGGCTGGACCATTGTTTTAGTTCTAGTAGGGGGCCCACATACTGTGCCAAGGTCCGGAAGACTTTTATTTTATGTTTAAGAGTTATTCTATTTGTTCGTGGTATGTTTTTGTTATTTTTACATTTTTTTATAGCATTTTGTAGGGGGTACACATATGTGGGGATATTTTTGTCCATAATTGTCTGAAAGGGGCTTTTTATATCTTTTATTTGTGTTAAGGGTATATTTTGATATATGTAGATGGGTTTAAAGGTATTTTGGTCCAGAGGACCTTTTTCTAAATGTAACCCTAGCCGTGGGGTGCTCTTTATAAGAAACCCCATGCCTATTTCTCTTTCACATGATATGAAATAAAATTTTGAGTTGATTTTTTGTTGTCTTCTTTGCTCTAGTTCAGCTAAACTGAAGGCAAAACCCTGGAAAGGGACTTGGGTCTCGCCAAGTTTAACAGTGGTGGTGGAGACCAGCCCCTTCCCTTTAGGTTAAAAGGTTTATCATTGTTATTCTCTTATTATTTTTATTGTTCTCTTATTAAATCATTGCTTGCTAGAAAATTTTGTCCATCTTCTGAAGATTGATCATCAGGCATTAAGAAGGAGTTTTGGGGGTGATTCAAAGCATCCAAGAGGTGTACAACACCTGGACGACACCACTAGAAAAGGAAGAAGTCAGAAAAAAAATTTTCTGACCTAGAAAATCCCAAAGGAATTCCCTAGGTGGCGGCACACTTGGAATTTCTAGACAGATCTGAGACTTCATCAAACTCAAGTGTTTTTGCTATTTTGTGCTTTGATCTTGAAGGTTTCATGCTTGGAGGCAACAAGGGTTCCATTCACATCGAAATCAAGTTTTATTCTTCTAATTTGGGTCTCTTTTGAATCCCTAGTAAAGTGGTAGCTTGGTAGTTTGTGTGGCATAATTGTGGATTGATAGAGCTAATTTTCTGGGTGTTTTTCAACACCCACAGCCCCTAAATTGTAGCCCTAATCATACCCTAACCTAGTCCTTTTTAACTCCTTGAAAACCCCCATGTTTTGGTTTCCCTGGTTTCATTAATTGCTACACTTTAAATTTTCTGCACACCAAATGTTTGCTAAAATTCCTATATGGCTTAGTTGCTGGATTTTCCCATTGGACAACACCTAAAGACCTCCCAAACCTTTGGAACTGATTTATTAACTCTCTAAAGTGTTCTATTTCAGCCCATTATCATATGCTTCACTTTTTATACATTAATTTCATTGTGCAGAACACTTTTATGCACCTAGATTTTGTAGACAGCAAACATATTTTTTAGTTTTCTCTATTTTAGTTGGATCCTTAGGCATATTAATTAGGTTCTAATTATACTCTTTACTTTGTTTATTCTAATTCCTTTATTGCACATCTAGTTTAATTGAAAAACTACCTAATTTGCTTGTTTTTGTGCTAGTAGGAATCTAGGTTGTAGTGCTACTTTACTTGTGTTATTTTATGTCTAATCTCCTTAGCATATACATCACTTATCTACATGCATGCTGCACCGGATTTGGTATCAGAGCTTAGGTTTAGGGTATTAGTCACCTTTAGGTGTAATTTTGCATAGTAGGTTAGTTTCTTTCATTTTTATACATTGCATTGCATTCCTTTACACTTTCTTTAGTGTTTTAGGCATTTTTCAACCCTCAGAAGATTAGGCATTCTCTTAAGGAATCTAGAGTCTACTATCTTGTGTCCTTTGGTGCATGCCCACTAAGTCTGGACTAGATTATCATATCAAGATGTCCCTAAGAGAAGGAACTAGTTCCCAACTTACTCAGGACCCAACATTTAGGGACTTAGTAGAGAAGGTGGATAGGTTGGCTTTAGCTTTAGAAACTAGCAACAAGTATATCCATGAGTAGATGTAGGAAGTCCGTAGAGAGTTGACTCCCCATTTCATGAGAAATTTCTTAGAAGGGAGAGGAGTTCATAAAAGTTCTACTCTAGACCATCATTCGAGTCAAGGATCTATAAGTAGTCATGGTAGACGTACTCCCAGTCTTGAGCCTAGGCATGAACCCAGGAGAACCCCACCTAGGGGTAAGTCTCCACTCCGTCTTAAGGGACCAAAGATGAGGAATCTACATAGAGATGGATACCCAGAGCTTGAGGATAATGAAATTGATCCCAGAGGTTTTAGGAGATATCAAGGATTCAAAGATCGAAGAGATCCTAGAGACCTTGAGGAGATAGCCCTGAAAGCCACGAGGGTTAAAGTGTCTACTTTTGATGGACACTTAAACCCTAAATGCTTCTTGGATTGGATTCGAGGGATGAACCAGTACTTTGATTGATACTATATCTCTCCTTATGGGCAAGTGAAATTCGCTAAGATGAAGCTAGTGGGGTCAATTCAGCTGTACTGGGATTCAGTTGAGTAGTAGATCTATTGGAGACATGAGAGACCTATTACTACCTGGGTAGACATGCGTGAGAAGCTCAAAGAGAAATACATTCCACATCATTATCACACTGGACTTCTCTATCAGTATAACGCAGTTCGTCAAGGATCATCTAGCATCACTGAGTACATCACGAGGTTTGATGATAACATATTGAGATGTGGAGTCCGTGAGTCCTTATATGACCATCACTCAATTCAGGAAGGGGCTCCGACCTGAGACATAAAATGAGCTTTTCCCCTACTACATCACCACTTTAGAGTATATCTACATGATAACACAGGACATGGATAGGTATGTGAGGCCTTTAACTACATAAATCCAAGATCCTAGATGCTCGGATATGAGATCCACATCAGGAGGACAACCATCTAGAGTTGGTCCTAACCCTTCTAGGAATGACCCAGTTCTTAATTGAGGAAAAGAAGAGACCAAGACTCGTTCTTTGGACAATCTTGATAGGTGTTACAAGTGAGGTGGGGTAGGCCATCATTCCAAGGTTTTTCCTACACAAAAAGAGCTTGCTCTATTTATTGAGGACAATACTGAGGAGGAGGTCTGTGGAGATCAATAAGAAGATGATGATGAGACTATTGATCCTGTTCAGGCCCCGAGTGATGATGATGGAGAGAGGAAGGATAGTTGTCTAGTTGTCATGAGACTTTCCTATTCCAGATACCCCTCTCCTCAAACACCCATCTGGGTAGTGAGATGTGCTCTCACCTAGTCTATTCTAGAAGAGGATTGGTGAATGACCACCATCTTTTGTACCTTTTCCAAGTAAGGAGAGAAAAATTGCAGTCATCATTGACAGTAGAAGCTGCACCAATGTGGTTTCTGCTGATAATGTGAAGCAGCTTGGACTCACCACCACTCCCCACCCTCAGTCTTACTGAGTGTTGTGGGTAGATTCCTCTTCCATTCCAGTCACCCATAGATGTCATGTACCTATTAAGTTTGGTCAGTATAAGGACAAGATATGGTGTGATGTTGTGCCTATAGATGTAGGGTATATGATCCTAAGCCGACATTGGTTCTTTGATTTGAATGCCACATTGTATGGTAGGACCAACACGTGAATGTTCGAGTTCAAGGGCAAGAAGATCAAGTTTACTCTAGTTTTAGCCAAAGCCTAGTCTAGAGGAAAAAGTCCAGTGAGTAAAGGGAAGGATGTAAAGGGTCCACAATCAAAGACCTTGAATATTCTTAGCCCTAAGGAGTTTGAGCAAGATGTTCAAGGGGATGCACCAGTGTTTGCATTAGTCGCTAGATCAGTGACCCTTAACCCCATTTTTGACCTCCTAGTTGACGTAGAGTCTCTCATAAGAGTGTTTGGCGAGATTTTTCCAGAGGATTTGCTAGATGAGCTACCACCTATGTGTAATATTCAGCACGTCATGGATCTGGTTTCTAGAGAAATTCTTCCCAATCTACCTCACTACTGGAGGAACCCTACAGAGCATGCCGATTTGAAATGGAAAGTGGATGAATTGGTGAGATAGGGTTTCATTAAGGAGAGCATGAGTTCGTGTGTCATCCTGCACTTCACGCTCCAAAGAAGGATGGTTCTTGGAGGATGTGTGTTGACAACAGAGCCATCAACAAGATTATGGTACGGTATAGGTTTCCCATCCCTAGACTTGACGACATGTTGGACATGATCGCTGGGGCTGCTATCTTTTCTAAGATAGATCTAAAAAGTGGCTACCATCAAATTTATGTAAGGCTAGAGGATGAGTAGAAAACCCCATTCAAGATGAAGGACGGATTAGTTGTGCATCACCTTTGTCACAAGTTTCATACATGGACATCCTTAAAGAAAAGACGTTGATGCTATTTTTAATATGAAGGGAAACAAAGAACCATTAAGGGCCTAGACACAAAGGTTTTAGGATGAGATTCTCCATATTAAAGGCTGCAATGAGAAGACTGCAACAATTTCTTACAAAAGAGGGCTTCCCCACTCCAGTAAGCTGCATTAGTCCATTACCAAGATCCCCACAGAAGACATGGCCAGCCTCCTAGCCAAAGCTGGAAAATATGTAAAGCTAGAAGACAAGATCTCAACCTAAGGGACAACAGTAATTGATGTACCACTAGACATATAATCTAGGCTCAACCCAGCAAATGACTGACAAAGAAGTAGCCCCAGCAAGAAAAAGAAGGTGGAAGATAAGCCTCCTCACGAGTTCATGCTTCTCAATATACCCATCCAAACTATCTTTCAACACATAAAACATGAGGCCTATTTGAAATGGTTTGAACCCATGAAAGAAGATCCAAGAACCAGGGATCAGTCTAAACATTGTGCTTATAACAAGGCCAAAGGACATAAGATCGAAGAATGCAGGTCTCTCCACCTATAAATTGAAGATCTCATCAAGTGCAGATATCTCAAAGCTTATGTTGTAACTAACAGCCTACAAGTAGTACATCCCCTACCGGAAGAAAGGCCCCATCACAGGCAGGTGGCCAATGCTCAACAACAAACCTCAAATCCCGTTATCCACACCATTCATGGAAGGCCCTGGATGCATAAATCATCCTCGAGGAACTATCACCAAAAGGCAGATAACTACGACATGTGTTCCATATATCCCAAATAGCCAAGTTGATGCTAGAATAATATTTAAAAGAATAACATCACGGATTAATCAACTTCTCGGATCAAGGTCTAGAAGGAGTTCATTGTCCACATAATGATGTCTTATTTATTTCACCAATGAACTTTAATGTTGAAGTCAAGAGAACAGTGGTTGACACTAGTAGCATAGTAGATATACTCTTCTCTTTAGCCTTCTGTTAGATGAATTTAAAGAAGTCCGACTTGGTGTAATGGCCCTGAACCTGAACTAGGATAAAATTTGTATGTGCCCTAGATTCGGATCATTACATTTATTCAATCCAAAATGTCCATAGTCCAATAGTCATAGATTCTCACATAATCTTATAGTTCCTTTACATTAATTACATGGTTCACTAGTCTTATACTCCACATTCTAAGTTCGATGGTAGCGAAAGTAGTTAACATTAAATAATTTCCAATAGGTTAATATATAGAACTGGATAATTCACATAAGATAAACGTGTCAATAAAGATGTAGGGGAAAAGATACCATAAATCTCCAAAGTAAGACAATGTACAAAAACATCCAAATCAAACTACACGAGGGTGCCCTTTCACCTAAAACATAAACAAAAGAGAAAGTACTAAGACGACATATGAAAAGGATCTTCTCCTGATGGCTTATGACGTATTACGGTCCCATCTAATAGGCGGCATAACATGATTGGTGGGAAAAAGTGAAAATCATCTTTCCAAAAAATGTAATTCACCTTTTCCCTCCAATGATGTAGTGCCACCTGTTAGATAGGACCTTAGTAGATCATAAGAGGCAGGAGAGGATCCGTTCTGGATGACATAATGCCCTCGATAGTATGCTCTATAGGCTCATCCTATGGATAATGTTAGTTTGAAAAAAATAATGGTTGGGTTAGTCCCAACCTATAAAAATCATACTAACTACAAATAATATGAGGCAATAGATATAAATCCAAGTACTAACATGTCCAAAAGTCGATATAGAACTAAACAGAGTCAAAACAACAATAATATCATGTTAGTACAAATCTAAATGATAAATATATATTATATTACAGTCGAAGGTCCAATATTGAGCACAAGCAATGTCAAAGTCTATGAGTGATAGCCAATATCCATAATGCATAATCAAATCGAAGGGTTCAATACAAAGTCATGAATCCAAATAAGGTGTATTAACGTCAGTATATTGACTTTAAATGAAAAGTAGAATGCAAAATTCAAAGTACAAACAAAGAGGTTCAATTTAGAAGCCAAAGTCTATGAGTCCAAAGTTCAATAGTCCAAAAAGTCTAATGTCCAAAGTTCAATAGCCCAAAGAGTCTAGTGTCTAATGTTCATTATTCCAAAGAGTCTGATGTCCAATGAAATGTCCTCATACTCTAGTCAAACCCCATGGGTAGAGTTTGAATCTCTTGCCAAACCCCAAGAGTAGGGTTAAATCCCTTGGTATAAAACCCCAAGGGCAGGGTCTGAATCTCTATACAATCCCCATGAGCAGGGCCAAATCCCATGAAACCAAATTGCATGTCCAGAGCACTTCTCCATAGTTAGCCTTGTGAGTGGGCCCAAAAAGAGTCAATGGTCACACTTAGCCTAGTGATGGGGCCCAAAAGAATCAATGGTTCGAAGTTCAATGAGGTTCATATCAAGATATTCGGAGGGGTCACTTGATTTTAATAATTCAGAACAATGCTATAAAGCAACCTTAGGCATATGATTGCCATGATTCAAATGGATCATAATTGTTACTCAGGTTTAGTCATTTCGATGGTAAATAACAAGATCAAAGATATAAGTTCACTTAGATTCGATCTTAGTACATGATTTATAAGGCCAGATTCACAGTAATTCACTGAGATTTCGTACAAAATCGATGATCTAAAGCATGAAGTGAGATTCGATGGTTTATATGCTTCATATAATCATATAGGGAGTAAAGAGTTCAATGAAATCAATAAGTTCAATAAAAATTTATAGAAAATTAAAGATTCAATAGATTTATAATGGATTTAAATGTAGAGATCAACCAGATAATACTTTTAGTGCTTCAAATAAAAGGGAAAAGCAAGGTTGCCTACTAAATTGGTCATTAATAGTGTAGATCTTGAAGGATTCGCAACTTCATAGGATTTTCAAAGGAATCACATGAGTGCAATCAAATTTCACATGATTTACAGGATTCAATGAAGGAAATTAGTTCACACAATGACTAAGAACAATAATCTTTTACAAAATAGTTGTAGATCTAAAGATTAAACAAAGTTCAATGGTTCAAAATATGTATCCACAAAATTTTGAGAACTTTCAAGAAGAAAAAGAATCATTTTAAGCAGAATGATCAAGATTACTTACGAAGTAGGCTTAAATCCATAGATCAAGCATGGTTCAATGGATTAAGAGCAAAGATTTCCAATAATCTTAAAGGATTAAAACAAAATCATAGAAATCTGAGAGTCCTAAAGAGAAAACACATCATATTACATATAGAAAACATAATTACTTACCATGTAGTCTTAGCCTCAAAGACCAAGCATGGTTTAATGACTTATCACAAAGATTCCTAAAGATTTCAAAGAATTCAATTTCAAAGTTACATAAACTAAGAGATTCAAGGAGAGAATACACCATACTAACTATAGTGGGCATAATTACATCCAATCTCTCTAAATTCCTTGTCTCTTTTCAAATCTCCTTTTGCTTCACTTTCTTAAATCTTCTTCCTCTGCAGTGTCAGTGTAGATCTATAATTAATCAAAGGAATCCTATGGAGATTAAGAGAACAAATCTTCTAATTTGGCTAAATCTTCCATGTATGGATTGTACTTATAGGATTAAGGAAAAAATTTCCTTCTTTCTCTCAAATCTCTCAATTCTCTCTCACTCTTCCTTTTGATGTTCTAAATGGCATTTTGAAACTAAATGAGATCATAAAGTGGTTATATTTTGTCAACATTGAGATCCCACACATGTGGGGGGTCAAATCAAAGTGTGCCACATCATTCCAATACGTGGTTTAAAATTTTCAAAATTTTGGATCGTGATCGGTTGTGATTGTTTAGAGATCTTGTGATTTGTCACACTTGTGACCGGCCAGGGCATTTTGTGATAGGTCACATATTCTGCAGAGCCTTTTTTGAGTAAAGCTCGAGAGCTATGATTGGTCATGCTCATGACTAGTTAGAGATCTTGTGATCGATCACGAATTGTATCTTCTAAATTTTATTAGTATTTATGCTTCACAAGAAAACTTCCATAACTTTCTCTAGAAATCTCTAATGTACGTACCATTTAAGGAATTAGAAAGTAAACTCCTAGATCTTTCCAATGGTGCATGGTTTACACTCAAATTATTTCGAGATTGGTACAGGTTTTCCTATAAAGTTACCTTAAATATGCTCTTAGAACAACTCTCTTAGAACAACTTTAAAACTTGATAAGTTCAAGACTTATCTTTGTTTTCATCACTTCTAATTCATTATATTGAGTCTCAAACAGCACAAATGACTTTCTAAAAATATTCAAAGATAATTTTACCCTTACACATGATTAATTATATTTTTACCCTTTTAATGCATTACGTGGTATTACACTTAGAACCCTATTCCTCTCCCTTGGTTCGTTTCGATGACCAGTCCACACCAGCCTTATGAAAGATAAAACTCCTAGTGTCCCTTAGACATATTACATTGATGATAGACTTCTTGGTTGTTGATGCACCCTCTCTAAACAATGCCATTTTGGGGAGAGGATGGATCCATAAAATGAAGGTAGTCCCTTCCATATATCACTAGTGCTTGTGGTTTCCAACACTTAAAGGACTGATGAAAGTTTGAGGAGATCATGCATTAGCCAAAAATGCACTAGAATGAAGGTCAAAAAGTAGTAGTCAACCACCTTGGATCAATAACAACTACAAGATGGATCCCATATTGCACATGGTTAATCTTGGGGTCCACAAACCTCCACAGTTGAAGAACTTGAGCAAATAATTGGACTTTAAAAAGTAAGACCGTGTAACCAACATTAGGGCCCATGAACCTACAAAATTCAAGGAAAAACTCTCCCACTTTTTGAGAAAAGGAATTAATGTCTTGGCCTATTCACCAAAAGATATACTAGGTATAAACCTAGAGGTGATGACTCATAAGTTAAGCATTGATCCACCCTATCCTCCAATCAAGCAAAAACGAATGAGATTTTCCAGACAACACAATCTCATTATCAAAGAAGAGATTGAAAGTCTTCTACAATCTAGGTTTATTCATGAAGTACGATACCTTGAATGGCTAGCCAATGTGGTGGTCATCCCAAAGAAAAATGGGAAATGGAGAATGTGTTGGCTACATAGACCTTAACAAGGCAAATAAAAAATTTGAATGAAATAAAGAGTGTGAAGCAGCGTTTCAACAACTAAAGTATTATCTTAGCACTCGTCCATTATTCTCAAAACCTCATCCATGTGAGAAATTATTTCTTTACATCACAATCTCTCCAGTAGCAGTCAGTGCGGTGCTAATATGAGAAGATGGAGGCCAAAAACCCATCTATTGTGTAAGACTATCCTTAATGCTAAAACACGATAAACTCACTTCGAGAAAGATGCACTCTCTTTAGTGAGTGCATCTCGAAAATCACATCCATATTTCTAGGCTCATATAATCATAGTTATCACAAGCTTCCCGATCAAAACAATCTTCTCAAAGATTGAATTGTTTAAAAGAATCACCAAGTGGGCTATAGAACTTGGAGAATATGATATCCGACATCAACCTCAAATGGGGAAAAAATGGATAGGTTCTTGTTGACTTCCTTTTAGAGTTTGCATCAGAACCACAAGGTCATCCCATAAAAGAAAATGAACTTTTAGAGCTAACATGGAAGCTATTTATAGATGGAGCTTCAAACACAAGGAGGGCAGGAGCAGGAGTGGTACTTGTAGCCACAAAAGGTACGATGATAAAGCAAGCCATAACCTTAGGCTTTGCGGCCTCTAAAAATGAAGAAAAATACAAGGTCATCCTTGCTAGATTACAATTGGCTCGACATCTTTGGACAAGACGTTTGATTATTCGCAATGAATCTCAACTTGTAGTCAAGAAAACCATAGGAGAATAGGATGTTAAAGATCCAAGAATGATCTCCTATCTAGAAAAGGTATGAATAGAACTAAAAAAGTTTCACCAAATAGAAACAAAGCAATTGCCACGAGAGAAAAACAACCATGTGGATGCCCTCGCCAGCCTTGCATCAATATTGGAAAGAAAAGAATAATGTGCCATCCTGATGATACACCTACCTAAGCCCGAGCACCTTGCATAGAAAAGAAATGAGACACATCGAGCATATCAAACCCAAGACCACTTGGATGGACCCCATCATGCAATATCTCTAACATGGAGATCAACCAAAGGGAGACAAAGACGTTAGGAAATTGCAACCTAGGGAAGCAAGGTGTGTCCTCATTGATGATCAACTCTACAGGAGGTCTTACATCGGGCCTTATTTAAAGTGTTTGGGGTCCGAGTAGGCCTAGTGCATTCTCATTAAAATCCATGAAGGAATATATGGCAACCATGCTCGAGGCATGTCTTTAGCCTATAAGACCATAACCCAAGGCTATTATTGGGCCTATATGCAAAAAATGCTTAGCAATTCGTTAATAGGAGTGACAAATGTCAAAGGTACGTAGTTATAACCCACTAGCCAACTCAAGAATCTATCCCTTAACTAGTCCATGACTGTTTACACAATGGGGGTCAGATATAGTTGGAACATTGCCCAAGGCCCCAAGTCAAAGGCAGTATATCTTTTGGTAGCTATTGACTACTTCACCAAGTGGATAAAGACAGAAATTTATGCCAAAATAAGAGAGTCAGAACTCAAAAGTTTTTTTTGGAAGAACATTATCTGTAGATTTAAAAATCCTAAAGCCTTGATTATTAATAATGGCCAACTCTTGATGGTAAATAGTTGATTTTTTTTTGCGAAGAGCTCAACATCAGTAACCATTATTCCACTCCAAGATACCCTTGGACCACTAAGAGGTAGCTGATAATTGCTTAAAATTATATAATTATCATAATTACAATAAACATTATTGTATTTATTTAATGTGTATTTATATTAAATTATGTAGTTTCTCTTATAGGAACTCAAGAAAAGCCTAATTAGAGATTGAAGCCTATTAACAAAGCCTATAGATGGAGATAAAGTTAAAAGATGATGGAGATCACCAACTGATCCAATCAAATAAAGATCAAGCATCCAAGGGAATTCAATGGTCAAGATTAATAGAGAAGGATGATTAGACATTAGACCAACTTAATCATGTATAAATCAAGTAAAAAACATATGGGACTTGTGTGCAAAAATATCTTCACTTCAAGCCTATTTTGGAAAACTCACTAAAAAGGAGGCTTTGAGCCACTCGCAATATTTCATGTTTCACGAAGGAAGTCAAATTTGGCTGTTTTCATTGTCAAAAATAGAAAGCAAGATTGAGCGAATTTGAAAAGTCGAGATTTTAAAGTTTGAAAATCTTTTTAGCCAAGGATCTCTCTTTACTTTTTCTTTATAAAAGGGGAGCTGCTATGGATAAAATGATGACTTCTTCTCCTCTCTTCTCTTTTTATTTTATTAGGCTTTAGTCTTTTATTTTCATGGCTTTTATTGTGAGGATGATGGGCTGAAGACCTGACTAAGGTTAGAGATGAAGTTTAGTAATTTGTAATTTTATTTTAAGTTGATTATTAAATTTTAATACAATATATTTTTTTAGTACAATATTTTTTTTTGTTTATTGGTCAAGTCTATAAATTTTCTTTGATTTATCATTAACTCTGGGTATAGTAAATGCTTAGAAAGTCCCTGTTACTTGTTAAGAAAGTACATAGTTATTTTAAACATTCAGTTATGCAATTACTTCTTATGTGTATTGTTTTAACGGTGTGATCTTTCAGTTAGGTAGAATCTTTATTCGATTCTAACCGTAATAATTTGATCCAAAATAAGTTACAAGTTATTAGACGGATCCTTGAAGCCTTAAGCTTTAGATCCATTTATTAATGTTTTCTTATTTTTACATTGTTGTTGCTCCATACTATGGTGTGGAAACCTAAATAAAATATCTTTTCTTTTTTTTTTTTATATTTTTTTTTCTCTTCTTTTGTAATCTTTGTTTTTATTACATAAGTCAACCCCAGTGGCTTTGAGTTTGTGCAGTACTATAACGCTTGTATTCTTGCAAGTAAGACAACCCTAATTTTTTTATTCATTAATTTGGACCATTAGTTTAGGTGTAACAGCAGCCCACAGGAAAAACCCCATTTTCACTAGCCTATGGGATGGAAGCTATTATACCCACTGAAGTAGCGGCATCAATGCTGCGAACAACAACTACAATAGATGCAAATAATAATGAACAACACCTTGCTCTATGTTTAGATCTCTTAGAAGAAAAAAGAGAGGAAGCCCAAGTCAGACTTTTTGTTTACCATTGAAAACTCAGAAAATACTATAGCAAGAAAGTTAAGAATAAAGAATTCCAAAAAGTAGACTTGGTCTAAGGAAGCGTCTTTGAGAATACCAAAACCCCAGGTTAATGTAAGATGGGCCCAAACTAGGAAGGGACATATAGTTGGTCTCAGAGCTAGAAAATTTGGGAGTTTACAAGCTCCAAATACTAAACAATAAGCAACTCCCCAGACCTTGAAATGCAAGTCATTTGAGAAATTATTATCAATAAAGTAACATCTCTTTTTATCTTTCACAATTATTTATCTTACATGATAAAGAAGAGCACACATATCTTTAAGATGGGGTACAAAGCCCCAAAATTCACTCAAAGTGAGTTGACAAGCTTTAGTTTGGTTAAAGCAAAAGTCCTAGGAGGGAATAACTAGGCACTCTAACTTAAAAAAAAAACATTTTTGGGTTAGACTAACAGACTTTAGTTTGGATGAAGCAAAAGTCCTAGAATGGAACAACTAGGCACTCTAACTTTAAAAAATAACCTTTTTTTAAAGTTAGACTAACAAGCTTCAGTTTGGTTGGAGCAAAAGTCCTATAATGGAATAGTTAGACAATCTAACTTTAAAAAGAAACCTTTTTAAAATTAGACTAATAGGATTTAGTTTAATTGAAGTAAAATCCCTAAAACGAAACAACTAGGCACTCCAACCTGTCACTACAGGGTCAAAATTATAAGCTTCAGTTTGGTTGAAGCCCAAATATCTCTAATCACAAAGCAATCCAATCCAATCCAATCACTATAATAGGCTTCAATATGGTTAAAGCCTAAAAATATATAATCACTAGGCAATCCAATCCAATCATTATAACAAGCTTTAGCCTAGTTGAAGCCCCAAAATCCCTAATCACTAGGAAATTCAATTCATCACTACAACAAGCTTTAGTTTGGTTGAAGCTTGAAAATCCCTTATCACTAGGCAATTTAACTCATCACTATTGCATCAAAGCAACAAGTTTCAGTTTGGCTGAAGCTGAAAAACCCTAATCTATAGGTAACATTCCCATGGAAAAACCGGGTCAAGATAACAACTTTAAACTGTTGGAACAATATAACTCTATGATCTGCAAATGGCTAATTGACATTGCAAGTTCTTGTTAATTCACCATGAAGTCGTTACAAGCACGATAATATAAGAACTAAAATAAAGCACATATAAAGACAAGATTGAAAGAAAAAGAAGTTGCTTTCATTCATAAACTAGGAATAATCTCCACTCATTTATACATTAAAGCAAAGCATCCACCCCTATTCATTCATCAATAAGAAAAAAAGAATATACAAAGGTCTTTTATATACAAAAAGAAGAACATAAGAAAAGCAAAGAAGAATAGAAGAAAAGAAAAGAAGAAAAAAAGAACAGAAGAAAGACAAAAAGAAAAGACCAGAAGAGGCAAAAAGATAAGCCTTCATCAAGTAGCCGAAGTGGAGTCAGGTGGACCATCAGCTGCTCGATCTTGCTCCTCATTAAACCTTCCCAGCTGTCCTCTCAACCAGGCAACGTCAGCCTCAAGCTGATCCCGCTACCCCTCAAGGGCTTCATAAGCTCGCTTGGACCTATCAACAAAAGTGTTGATTATTAAGCAAGCGGTCTGCTTGCTAGCTCCTCTCTAGCATCCTTGGAAGGATTACATTCTCCCCATGTAGCAAGATGTTTGTGGTGCTATAGAATTGGATCCGCTAAAGCTCCACTGTGGAATTAGTAGCCTGGGTGTAAGGAGCACATTGAAAAAAGAAAGAAAGAATAACATTAAGAAAGAGGTAAATGAATACCCTCAAGCTTAAGAAAGAGAAAGGGAAATAGCATCATCATCTAACACCCCTTCTAACTATTCCTGGTTGTGGGGGAGAATGACCCCTTTGGCCACTATCACAGCCACCTCGTCACATGCCAAGGCAAAATCTTCGACAGTAATCACACAGCTCTTATTCTGGAAATGAGGTCGCCACCTTAAGGAACTATCAACAACACCAAAACTTTTACAAGTGGTGGAAAACATTATCAAAGAATTCAAGTGCATGTTGAAGGAAGAAAGAGATGTCCCTAACAAGGAGATAGAATTTGTAGTGAGAGAAATCAGGAATACCAAGAGACATTTGAAGAAAATTGACCTTTCATTTCAAAGCATGAAGATGGATCAAGGTATATTGAAAACCCAAGAGACAAACCTCACCATCATTAGGGTGAGAAACATCGTACTTAGGATGAGAAGACGAAAAAGCCATTTTGCCACCCATTTACTCTAAGAAAGAAACCATCCACTAACTTGAAGCCCAATGAGAAGATAACTGATGCAAGTTAGTTGAAGATCACCCTAGGAGATTTTCTCAAACATCCCTGATGGATTCATGTCCTTCAACTTAACTTTTTGAAATGAAAAGATGGCCTTACAACACAGTTCCTCATTCCTCATCAATTGTGAGAAATGAAGAACTAGGAGGCAACTGTAGTGGACAAAAAATTCCTGCCACTCAAAAAATGACACATGGAAACATTAAGCCGGTTTAATCCAAGCCTTACGTCAAACCTCACTCAGACTAAAGAATACTGGTCTAACCCCATGTGGGATAAAACATCTTCTTAGATATCCAACACGTCAGATAAGATATAGATATATGTTAAACATGTCAGACATGTGATATCATTCACTCAAAATCATAATGGGCATGTTTTCAAGGACTTGACCCTTATCCAAATCAGATTCACTCTTAAAGCTTATCTCGAGAACCAATCCAAACACTCCATGGAGAGTAAGTCAAAGAGAGTCAACAGAATTAAATCTTAATCTCCCAAGATCTGAGGGAAAGTCACAAAATAGTTAGGGTGTAAATCCCATGAACGAAGGGATAAAGATCCATTAAACTCAATAAATAAGGCATGGCATCCATCCTTCAGGTATGTTGAACAACTCACCTCTCTCTATCCACTAAAACCTTGCTAACTTAGTCGTCGGAGATCCTTTGGCAAGAACCACACAAGTGCGAGAACTATCAAAGAAAGCTTTTAGTTCCACTTAACAATTATCTCTAAAAAAGAAGTTTAACCCCATTGATTATATAATGGGATTTTATCATCCATATAAGTTAGTGAATTGTTGATTCTTTTATAATTATGATGACAATTATGACCATCATCATAATTTTATTTGAAATTGTGGGACTTTGATATTTTTATGAATGAAACTGTCACGTGGATGTGTAATTAGAATAGTCTTCTCTCTACTCTTTACCTTTATTCCCTTAATCCATTACTTTGATTAAGGGAGTTATAAGGGAAGATGCCATTTAGATAGGGTCAGATTGTACCTCATGGATACCATGCTGAGAGTCAAAACTTTATTTAGTATGATGTAATACTATAGCAAAGAAAATCTGACACACTCTGTAGAGATCCCATGATTGTGTAATGCCCAAGGCCCTTTATTTAAAATTGCATATGCTGTTTCCCATAGTATAATAACTTAGATATCACCTATAAGCTATAAATCAAATCTTTTATAATCTGGTTTAAGGGTGTGGACTCCATTGTCTCTCTATTTTGACATTGGAGTGTCCCATGACACTTCAGATCATGACATCTAAGTGTCCCATGACACTACAATTGATGTGGCAAGACAAGTCATCAGTTTGGGAAGGTTCTAAAACTCTTCTTAGTCAATAGTTTTGGGGTAATTTTCGAGGCACACTTGTACCAACTTAGTATAAATTAGACTTTGATCCATATGCCTTTGAACACTTTATGAGTCTAGTTTCTAATGCCTCAAACGGTGTGCAATTTGGAATTTTATAGAGGAAGTTATGGTAGTTATACTTGAAGGTGTCTATGTTGACTATGGTTCAACCAAAACTATGAGTTTTGAGATTTTTTGTGGTTTTTCCCATTCCAAAGTTTATATTTATGTTCTAAAAAGTTGTATTTCGAGTTTAGGGTTAAGCATCTTAGTTATTTGAGTCTTGAAATTGTATTTTTGTTATCTTGAAATTGTAAGAAGTTATTGAGAGTTTTTACTTTTACTTGGAGGGTTGTTCAAAGTTTAGACTTATATAAACCCATGGCTGTGTATGAATTTTGTAGAGAATTTTGATATTTAAATACAATTAGCCTCTGACTTTTGAAGAATGATTTCTTTTTTAACTCTTATCCTTTCGATAGATTTCGTTTGGTGGCGAGTTTGCTTTGTATTCCTTGCACTACAACAAAAAACACTTTTTACAGTATTTTTTAAACGTTGTATATTGTTATATGCAATGCTGCTCAGAGGTGTGTTACAAAAAATCATAGACTTTATGTAGCATTTTTAAATATTGTATAAAATATTTTACATAGCATTTTAAAAACGCTAATATAAAATAAACTTTATGCAGCATTTTCAAAATACTGTATAAGGTACACTTTACACAGCGCTTTAAAAACATTGCATAAAGTGAATTTTATACAACGTTTTTAAAATACTGCATAATGGATTTTATACAGCGCTTTTAGAAATGCTACATATAATGGAATTTAGGCCATGTTTTCAAAACGCTGTACAAAGTGTACTTTATGTAGCGTTTTGAAAACGCTACATAAAGTCTACTTTTGCAATGTTTTTAAAACGCTATGTAAAGTTCTTTTTTTTAAAAAATTTTCCCTCATCTCTTCCTAACATTTCATTTCTAACCTAACAACTATGAAAAATTCCAAAAGATCACCACCATGATAAGGAAACAGTAGGTGTCTCATGATGTATTAGTTAATTATAAAATAAACAAGGATCTAATAAACATTTTGAATCTAACAAATGAAAGTTAAAATCAACTACTGATATATCCATGGAAATACACAACCAAGTTAAGTAAGCTTTCCTTTTTCTTTTTGAGTAATATCTGTTACTTTACCTTCACAGACAACCTTTATACTATTGACTCTAGTCTACCATTTATCATTGTCTATGGCCTATCGAAATCCCTACAAAAACATTTTACAAAAATAATTAGTTTTGCCAATAAAATTTTCAAGCTTTAACTATTTGCTAACATTTAACAAAAGAAGCCAACAACATTTAATTTGACATACCTGAACACCAATTATTGGAACAATTACTATATACCGGATATCAACAACAGCAACAAACCATGCATGCATTCCTATATCAAAAGCAAACCATTTTGCTTCTACTAAAAATGCAAACCACAACCTATCCCACTGTATGGAATTAGGTTTACACAATTTTTAGACATAGGAAAACTATAGCATCAACCATTTAACAAAACTAACATTCATAAGTGTCAGCAATCAAATTTTGACTTGGGTTATGTGATGGCATAAGGACAATATAGCAGCTTTTAGACATCAAAACTCTAAACACCCTTCGCTTAGGAAGAGCAAACCTAGACTTTAGGAGGTTAGACATTTTCGAAGAAATCTTTCCAGATGTTTTAGTCGTAAATGAATAATTATTACAACCCAAAAAAACACCATGTTAGGACAAACCCTAATTTCTCTCAAAAGCATCAACAAGACTTTGAGAATCCATATTTTAGAATTCCATTCATGTCATCGGTAAGTTTTCCATCTCCTGTAAGCTTTTTTTCATTAAAGCATCATAATTAAAAAAATTACCATTTTACCTTTCTACCTTTAAGGGCTCAATACTCACTATCTATCATCCAGATCACTGAATCTCTTTGTCTACATAAGCCTTCTTGTCATGAAGCATAACAGGCAAAGAATTCATATTTTCACTTTTTTTGATCCGCGGGTAAAAAATTATCATTTTATCCTTTCTATTTAGAGAATAACCCCTGGACCCTCAAAGGACCCCTGGACCCTCTCTTGTGGTCCAAATGATATAATTTCAGATCCTATGCACCCTTGAGCCTCTCTTCTCTAAAGGACTCGTCACAAGTCAAACATTGCCCAAGAACAACACCAGCCAATCTCTCAATCTAGATAACCCTGACCAAGAAATGACAATTACAAAAACTCTCGGAGATTCATCCGATCTCCAAATCCACAAAAGTCAGTGGACATACCTTGGCCTTAGCTTCAAATCTCCAGGTCTGAGATAAAAAGTTTGAAGTCTCGAACCTCTGTAAAATCTCAAATCTTCTCCAAAAGGTTAAAAAGTCATTTTTTCACTTTTTGCTCTTACAGAGTCAAAATGTTCTCCAGACCTCCAAATCAGGATCGGTCGGTGCCAATTTCTTCAGAATCATGAGGCTTTCGAAAAGCTATCTAAGGAGTAAGGGCTTTCATAAAATCTATCTACCAAGATTCCCTCAAATACTCTAAAAAACATGAAAAATCAAGTCTAAAAATTAGGTGCTCAAACAACTCCCAAGAGTGCACCTGAAATCAAAAATTTAGATAGTCAGTGGCCACATCACAGTAAATTCAAAGCCGCGAGACTATCAGATCCAAGCTAATTTACAGAAAATCCGTGGCCTAAGTAGTCATTTATACCCAAACCCAGAAAAAACACATTTTATCTATATTTAACACGCGAAATGCTCTTAAAAGTTCTGCCAAACTCGGAATGTAATGAGGTCAGAGCCATTTTCTCATAATCTCCCTTGTCCTCAATAAAACATTTCCCAAACCCCTGATTCAGGAAATGATTAGCCATTTAATTTCACTAAGCTTCAGGCAACTATAGAAACCTAATTCGGTCAAACGACTTTGCTTCGAAAAACCCTCAGCTACTACTTGGGAATCCAACAACCAATTTGTCAGCTTATGTAGCTCCAAGACTCTTCAAACTTCAAATCCTCTAATTACAGCCCAATGCGGTATTTTACAGAAGAACCAATAACATCCCCTGTACAATTTTGTCAAATTATTCAAAAAATGGTTTTTGACCTAATTTCCTACTTGGGTACCATAATCTGGCGTAGTCAGAAGCTGTGAATCACCTAGACTTGGGAGCATTTATCCTTGGGTCACCCTTGGATCAATTTGACCATCTTGTCCTTTTAATTTATATCTAAGAGCTTTTTTGGCCAGAAAACCCTGATTTGACTCCCTTGCCCTTTTTGTAATTTGGTTCTGATTGGACTAGCACGATCGGAGCATCTGGGACATCTGAAAATAACACTGACTTGGCTGATTTCTGAGCATGGGAGCTCACACGGAGTGACGACAATGAGAGGGTTCGAAAATATCAAAATTAGGATATTATTTCAAATGAGCTAAATATGTGATATTTTGCATTAAATGCATCCTCATCTTTAGCCCATTTTTTAAGGCCTTTGGATTGAAATCTTTTGATTATCTCTCTCACCCTACACCCTAGGATCCCCTAGATGAATTTCAAATCCCTAGTGAATCTCCGATAGCCCCCCATCAATCACCTTTAGCACCCCCCTTTAGGTTTGTAACCAATGGGGTTTTGTCGAAAGGCATCCCCCATGTCACCTCCATAGCTCCCCGCATCCAACCCCATTAGCTATCTCACCCTCCATTAAGTTAGCTCAAGCCCCATCCAACCCTCGCCATGGCCATGTCACCCATCCATGCCTCTCCCTCCAAATCCATCTCAACCCTTCACCCAAACTCAATCCTAGCCCTACACCCAACTTAGGATAGAGATCATCCTAGCCCTCCATTCCAACATACTTATCCTCAAATCTAACCCTTCATTCAACCAATTTGAGGCTATAAATAACCCCAAATTCGTGGTGAACAGGGTTGACAACCAAAAACCCTAACCCTAAGGAGAAAAATAGGAAGAAGAAGAGGAAAAGCTCAAGTTCCCCCCAACCCTTAGCAAGGTAAGTCTAAACCCAGCCTTTATTCATGTTTTACACTTTCAATATCATCATTTGATAACTGTTATGCTGTCCAATTTATGCTAGAGCACTGCTCTAATTCAGGTACATAATAGAGGCTTAACAACCTCTACTTTGCTCTTATTTTTAACCTATTTTGATATTGATTTTCGTTTAAATTTTGTAGAGGGTTGTTTGAGTCCAATTATTATTGTGTTATGCTAGACATATATAGGGTGTTCTATATTTATTTTCATGATTTTTAGAGTTGTGGAAGGCCTCGAGATGGCCCCCCAAACAGACCCTTAAAAATGGATCTTTTGAGACCCAATTTTAGAGAATATTTATCGATTTTATTGTGAATTATCTATGCATGATCTTGAGCTCAATTTTTTATATGTTGTTCTTCTGTATATCCTCTATGAGTATTGTTAATTTTAGGAATTTTGCAAAACCCTAAGGGCTCCAAAATCGAAAAATCCAATTACTGGATTTTCTCCCAATAACTAACGCCTACTTTTTTTGGAATTAAAAAATAGGCATTGGACAAAGAGGTGACAGGGATATAATCAGGTGTTGAGATTTGGGACCCACCCTAGGGAGCCCTGATTATCTTAAAACCTGTCCTAAGGCATCTTTTAACATCTGAGAGTCATTCCTGTGCATCAGCACCTCTGTGGGTCCTTATTTTTGTCTCAACGCTTGTTTTTTAATAAAAAAGCGTTGGGTAGGAATTCAGGCATTGGGATGTTTTTCAAGTGTCAAGCTTGGATCTTAAAAATCACTTATTTTTAAAAATTAGTTAAGTGTGAGTCTGCCCTAGGGTTAGTCCCAAGACCTAGGAGAAACTCCATCCCTCGAGCTCCACTTGGGTGGCCCAAAAACCTAAAATGACTGTTGATTTTACACCCAATGCCTATTTTTCTTTGAATTAAAATTTAGGTGTTAAACAAACAGGCGTTAAACCAAAAAAACAGGCATTAGGCCTGTAACAGATGATTGAGTGGTCCACTTTAAGAGATCATATCTCCACATGGCCTATGCCCAAGACCCCTAGGGTTGTATAGTGTAACCCTAAAAGACTTCCTTTTTCCTAAACTCTGGGTCCCACAGTATTGGGACCCATCCAAACACCCTAAATAGTGGCACGAAAGTGCTGATTTGATCAGATTTTCCAATGCCTATTTTTCAGTCTGAATTAAAATTCAGGTGTATGAGAAAATAGGCGTTGAGACAAAAAATAGGCATTAGGCTTGTGACACAGAAAAATGAATCTTCTTTTTTTTCTCCCCCTTTCCCTAGGGTTAACTTTCAACCCTAAAAGGACAAGCAACAAGCCGTTTAGAGGGGTCCATCACCCCTTTAAAGACCTAACACATGAGGGGTCTCCTGCACCTAGGATAAGACAAATTTAAAGACAATTTCTGGACTGTTCATAGGCCAGCCTCTATTTTCCCCCTGAATTAAAATTCAAGTGTTGGAAAAACAGGCGTTGAGGGCAGAAATAGGCGTTAGGCATGAGAAAAGTCCAGTCAACCCCTAATTCAAATTAAATTAATTTAAAGCACTCTAATTCACATTCAACAAAGTATTGAAGTGAACATAAAATTAAAACTCATATGAATGGGAGAAGCCACCCTAAAAAGGCAGGTATTTGGGGTGCTTAACACCTTCCTCAAATGCAACCAAACTACTTACCCTAAGTCTTAGGAACTCAGACTAGTATTAAGAGTCAAACCGCTAGACCCTCGAGTCTAGACTTTTCTTATTCATTCGAAAAGGAGAACCAATGTCTAACTCTATCGGTTAACCCCGAGTTGGTGGCGACTCCTAGAAAAATCCTAACCCTCCCGTAAAAAGGGTTAGCGACTTTTCATGCACCAGCATCGCGTGCCGAAGAAAAGAGAAGCCAAGAGTGGGCCCGAAAGCCACAGGCGGGCGGGGGCCCCAGAACCCTGCCCAAATGGCCGACGTCCATAAAATGACGACTCCACTGGGGAGAAGTTTAATCTCCATATATATGAGTTTTGATTTATGTTCATTACTTACTTTCTCACATGTCTATTGGCTTTCTGACATGTCTACTTGCTTTCTCACATGCCTACTTGCTTTGGATTAGACCTAGGTCACTCCATTAGTTAGTTAGGATAACATTCCATCTCTAAA
>JAOXJP010234955.1:0-10082 GCA_025762735.1 Platanus orientalis
CCGCAAAAGACCACTAACTACATGTGGTCCAGGCTACAAATGTAAAATGTAAGGTATAAATTATGTATTGTAAATCCATTCCAAAACTTGTGTAAGTACATGTATGTTATGGTCATGTACTTGGTCTTATAAGAGTTGTATTTGTAAATTTATAAGTTATGTACGCCTAAGTCAAAGAGGAAAAAACTTCAAGTTAAGAAGACTAGAAGACCAGAAGACCACAAGTATCAAGAGACAAGCATCATTGAAGAACTCAAGATGTCTCAAGCTCCAGTACAAACTCACCTTAAGAAGCCAACAATGAATTCCAATGGTAAACATCAAAAGTAAAGTGTGTGGTGTGAGTGTGTTCGACCAAACCCAAGGTAGCTGAGTTTAGAAGACCACCCATGAACTTAAGGAGGTACACTCACTCATAATTTCTCATAATGAAGCAATATATGTAAAATCAATGTAATAGACAAAAGATAGGAATGCAAAGGTCACTTAGGCAAGGCCTAAGAGGTTTGGAATGATCCCAGAGCAAGAATAGAGGGTCTAGATCCTAACCGAGCATTTTTTAAGATGCAGGATCGATCCCAAAAATCTAGGATTGATCCTAGAAAGTCCAAGATCGATCCTAAGATGTAAAAGCTCTATTTTTTCTCAAGCTTGCACCTAGGATCAATCCTAAGACTTCTAGGATCGATCCTAGGTCAGAAATATTGGCTTGATTTTTATGCGAAATCTTTCTATATTTGTGGGATCTTGTGACCATTGCATATCCACTCGATTTGGGTCTGTAAAACTCTATAAATTGTTATCAAGCCTTCAAATCATTAAGCTTGCTATTCATTTTGGATCTACGATCACTTTATTGGAAAAACTCATAGAAGAACAAGCTAAGGTTTATGGTTGTGCAAGTAGAGAGTGTGATCTCTCGTTTTTTATGATTGGGTAAGTTTACCCACTCTTGATTAGTACATCAAATCAAAGAAGGTCTGCACTAGGGTTTTAAACCTACAAAGCACCAAACAAGTTATAGATCCACAATAAGTAAATTGAAACTTAGCTTTGCATTTGTGTGAATATTAAAGCTAATTATTAGAACTTGATTAATTGAATCTTAATTTGATTGTGATATTAATTGGAATATTAGCCTTCTTAGAGGCAGCCACATTATTGCTAATTAATCCTTTGTAAAGTCTATATTAAAGAGGATGATCTCTAAGACTATAATTTCTAATTGCTATGAGAGATTTTTTTCATTGTTGATTAAACTTGAAAATCAGTCTTTAAGAGCTATTTACTAAAATTCCCCACTTTCTATAAATTAGAGGAATTTATATTGTGATTAAACTTGAGCATAAGCCTTTAGGAGGCATTTACTGATATTCCTCATTATCTATAAATTAAAGGAATTAATACTAAGAATAACATTGAAAATCAGCCTTCTAACAGGCTTATGTTTGAGAATTAAGTTTCTTTATTAAAAAAATTCTCTTATATGTGATTATACCTTTATCGGAGTCACCAAAGGTTTGCTTACACACATTGAAGCCACCAAGTGTGTTTTACAGTGACCGGAGTTCACAAAGTTGAGATATTGTTGGGTTTATTAATTTTTCTATAATAGCGGGCATACTATTAATAAAAGTTAAAGTAGCTTGGTTGAAGCTTTTGAACAGTGGACGTAGGCCTGGATTAACTGAACCACTATAAATCTTGTCTCATTGTGTGATTGGTGTTTAATGTTTGTTTTCTCTATTTTATTCTAACACCTTGCATGCCTTAAGCAGTCAATTAATTACATTACTATTTCATCACATATACACTTGGGAGACAATCTAAAGTGAACTCTAACATAGAAGGGTAAATTTTTAAAAATGATTTGAAAAGAAAAATTAGTAATTCTATTCACCGCTCCCCTCTAGGATTCTAGGACATTAATATTAGAATTTCATAAGGCTAAGCAAGAAAAGAGGCCACAAGCAAACACCTTTTTGATCCATGCATTTAGGATTTGATTTTTCTTTATTTTGTATATTTTATTTCAATTCTAGAGAAGACTGTATTGTTGCTTGAATAGATTTTCTTTTGATTATTTCTTAATCCATGAACTTAAATGTTGTACGAATGAAGAAGCCATTAAAGTCCCCAATGCTCGACACTTTGAGCTAGTGATCTCCTTAGATTGTCTTTATGCCTTTGTGCAAACGCTTACACTGCAAACATCATGATGAGATGAAATCTTAGTGCATATCACTGTGTGATTCCAGTTATAATAGGCTAGTGGTAAGTTAAAAATTTCCATGCCTCCTAGCGTTTAAGACTCTATAATACCTTTATTCACTCTTGACTTAGGTTTTTGACTGTAGACATGTTTCTAGAAATATGATTTTGGTGAGCCGAGCTTGAACTCAGCACCTTAGGCTAATGACGAGCCTAAGCCGAGTTTGAGCCAAATCTTTATGTGACGAGCTTGAGCTGAGCTGGGCAAAGCTTGGCTCAGCTCAACTTGTTGACAATCCTAGATCAACTTCTTACACTGGAGAGCATACAAAAGATGTGTAAAGGACTCTCTAATCAAGAGAAAGATTGGAGTAGATTCAATCTATCCTTTGTTCTCATGGACCAGTTTTTGGTTCATGGGTTGACCCATGAATGCTTTTTGTGGAATTCAGTAGAGAAAACATTAATGACATTTAGTTTTTGTTGCTTTCATTGGTTTTCTTTTCTTTTCTTCTAGGAAAAGTTTTATTAGTATTTGATGTAAGTGATATTAGTTGACATGAGAAATGAGTATTTTAATGAGAACAATTTGTAAGTTCTAGGGAATGAATATTTTTATTTGGAAAAAAAGAGAGTTAATCATGGGAAATAGTTACAATTTGTTATTTTTGTAGAAATATTAGTTAAATGGTTGGTTGAATAGGTTTTGTAGGATTAACTTCCCCTCCACTCTCTATTTATTGGACAGACTTTGTTATATAAACATGTACTTGAATATTTTTTTTTAAAAGTTACTTCTTTGTTGGTTTCTTTTTTGTGTGAAGACCATTAAAAAAGTGGACATGCTCAATTACTGAATTTTCAGCCCATAAATTGTTATCTCTTTGATATTCCCTTCAGTTTTTTTTTCCTCTACTTCTATGGATCCTGGTGCATCATATGGCACTAGAATTCAGTTTTTGGTTTCCTTTAAATCATGGTTCCACGCATAATCATTGGTATACAAGAAGTACCATTGTAGGAGACTATTTTTTTGTGGATCAATAGGAAGAAATAACGCAATTTCGAAGGCAAGTTGAGATGCTTATTTAGTGCATTGCATAAATCAAAACTTCAATCCATGATAATAACAATGATGGGTAAGAGGAAACTAACAAAAACCTCTTCAAGATTGTGCTTTACTTGAAGAGTTGACTGTTGAGGAGGATTACAAATGGGATGAAGAAATACTTATTTACGACGTAGAATCAAAACAAACAATTGTTATTTTGGACTTACCACCAATTTATGATGAATATCTGTAGCATTAAGATAAGGTGTTCGTTAAAGATCAAGAATTCTAATCATCAATTTTTGAAAAATATGAATTGAAAAGCTTATATTTTATCTGGTATGATGAAAATAGGTTAGTCAATAAGATTAAGATAAGAACAACTAGTTTGATCTTCTTTTCAATGAATTTCAGGACCAAAATGATTTTATCTTTACTATTGAGCTACAGTACCTGATTACCAATTTCAAAGAAAAAGTGGACGGGAAGATTCAAGAAGTGGATGACGGATTGAAGGTCATCAGTCTTAAAAATCAAATGAAACATGTAAGATTAAAATGGAAAGGGAAAAAACATCAAAAGTTGTAGATAATTGCATGGATGAACAATATCAAAATTTGAGGATGAATTTTCTCATATTAAGTTACTGTTGTAGGCCAAGTTGGCTCTCTTGGGTTTGTAATTAGCCTATTGGACCAAGTTTTGGTTGATGGGTTAACCTATTGTAGAATTTAATGGAAACAGCAGTAATGACGTTTAATTTTTTCTTGCTTTTTCTTTTTCTACCATAGGAAATAGTGTTATTAATATTGATGCAGGTGATGTTAGTTGACATGGGAACAGCTTCTGAGCGGTTGGCATCTCCCCTGACAGGGACGGGAACAGCTTTTGGGCTTTCCTGTTACCACACATCTTGGGGGAAGGACATGGAAAATTAATATTTTAATTAGAAAGGGTTCTAGGGAATTAATTTTAGTTGGAAAAAAAGGGGGAATTAATCATAGGAAAGATGTGAGGTTTATCACTTTTGGTACAAGTATTAAATGCTTAGTTGAATGGATATTGTAGGATGGATTTCTTCTCCATAATCTATATTTTGTACAGCCTTTTGATTGTTTTGGTAATTAATTGTCAATCAATTTTTCCATCGATTGACACATGCGTGATGTGTTTTTGAATTTGGGGTATCTTTTTTTTACTGCTACACTTTTTTTAACCCAAAACACACTGTGTCAGCTTATAATTCAGCATAAACATTGTAGACACTTTGTGATCACAGAACATTTTCTTCCATTGCGAAACTCTATGTTTCTGTCTAGACGCTTATAATTCACCATAAGCACTAGAAACACATTTTCATCACAGATCATTTTCTTCCATTGTTTAATAAAAATATGGTTCAAGGTTGAGGATACAAGAATTAAAAGAAAAGTCATTTATGTTGGCTGGTTCCGAACCGTTAGGGGTTGGAGCTAAGAGTCAACCTCGCGACTGTCAAATGCCGGTAGGTGTTTGATGGATTGCACAGCCTCAAAGCGGCATTAAGAATTAAAGACAAACTGAATCTACGTTTCCCCACCTCTCCTCTCTCCCTCTCAGCCCCTCCTCTATACCAATAAGCTCCTGCCTCCTCCCAAGTCCTGCCATGGTAGTTCTCGATCTGCAACGCAGCTCAAACAAACCCCACGTCGCCGTATTCGCATTCCCATTCGGTAGCCACGCCGCACCTCTCCTTGCCCTCACCACAAGGCTAGCGGACGCCGCCCCAAATCTGATGTTCTCCTTTTTCAGTACGCCAAAATCAAATCGCTCTTTATTCGGTTCAAAAACAAATGGCCGCAATAACCTGAAAGCTTACGATGTGGAAGATGGGGTTCCCGATGGTTACGAATTTACAGGGAAGCCACAGGAAGACATCGAGCTCTTCTTAAAAGCAACACCGTGGAATTTCAAGAAGGCTTTGGAAGTGGCGATTGCTGAGACTGGAGAGCCCAGTGAGAAGAAGATAATCAGCTGCGTCATGAGCGACACATTCCTTTGGTTCGCCGGGGAAATGGCGGAGGACCTGGGTGTTCCTTGGGTCCCACTTTGGACGGCCGGGGCTTGCTCCCTTTCCACTCACTTCTACACCGATCTCATCCGGAGCACGATAGCCGGTTGTCTCAAGGGTAATTTTCCCAAACTTCACTTCTATTTTGTTATTAAGTGTCTTCTTTCGTATACGTCTGATTTTTTTAATATTTTTAATTAATCATCGGATGTAAACCTAGGAATTGCTGGACGTGAAGAGGAAACCCTGGATTTTATCCCAGGATTGTCGACGGCACGCGTGGGGGACTTGCAGGAAGGAATCCTAGTCGGGAACTTGGAATCGCCCTTCTCTAGGATGTTGCATCAGATGGGCAGGATTCTGCCACGTGCCACAGCTGTAACCATCAACTCTTTCGAAGAACTGGACCCTACCATCATCGACGATTTGGATTCAAAGTTTAAACAGTGTCTCACCTTGGGGCCCTTCACCCTTTTGGCTCCACCACCTTCTGGTCCGGACGAAACCGGCTGTCTCTCATGGTTGGACGGCCAGAGTTCCTGCTCGGTCGTGTACGTAAGCTTCGGTACGGTGATGAGACCTGGGCCAGACGAGCTGGCAGCTTTGGCAGAAGGACTTGAGGCGAGTGGAGTTCCGTTTCTCTGGTCCCTCAGGGAGGGGCTCAAGGGCCAATTGCCGAATGGGTTCCTTGAGAGGACGAGGGTGAGGGGAAGGGTGGTGCCTTGGGCTCCACAATCGCAGGTGCTGGAACATGCAGCGATTGGTGCGTTCGTGACGCACGGCGGGTGGAACTCGGTGTTGGAGGCCATAACCGGCGGGGTGCCCATGATATGCCGCCCGTTTTTCGGTGATCAAAGGTTGAATGGAAGGATGATATCGGACGTGTGGGGGATTGGTGTCACAACTAAGGGTGGTGCTTTTACGAAAGAGGGCTTGTTGAAAGCTTTGGATTTGATATTTTCAAGGGCAGAAGGGAAGAAAATGAGGGAGAAGGTTCGGGTCCTCAAAGAGAAGGCAGAGAAGGCTATGGTTCCTAGTGGGAGCAGCTCTGAGAATTTCAATTCTCTTTTGGAGATAGTGGGTAGGGCTTAAAAAAGAGAGGTAAACCCCTCGTCGTCGTCGGAAAAGATCTTCTCCTGCCAACAGGTCATGGTCTAACAGGTGGTAAGAGATGATTGGCGGGAAAAAGTAAATTGCATTTTGCAAAAATTATAATTCACTTTTTCCCTCTAATAGTGGCCTGCCACCTGTCAATCCAAAGATCCATGCCCAGTGCCATGAAAAGGATATAACTTAAGGATTATTTATTTATTTTTAATTATAAAGCAAATTACTATCTAAAACCTTAAGGTTAATGTAAGTTAAGTTTTGTGTGTGTGTGTGTTTTTTTAGTAACTATTTAAAAGTAAGCTTTTTGATAAAGTTTTTAAAAGCTAATTGAGTAAATAATCCATCAAATAAATGGTTGAAATGACCCCAACGTATTCAATGTCACTGAATTCGTTTTCATATTAAATTCTCAAGTGTGGCCAATAATTAATTTTCATATCTGTTCTATTTTATTTTTTTTTTGGTAAACAATTAAGTTCATATTAGAAATCAGAATGAGATCCATTTTTCTTTTCAAGAGAAGAGATTTCAAAATTACATTAAATGAATCAAGACTCCATCATCCTTCCTTACGCTCTTTAGCTGTAGTTGTAGCCATGTAATGTGTCACCTTGTTGCAGCTCTAAGGAACATAAGAGATCACATTTGTGGAACTTAGAAGAGTTCGACAATCTTGGATAATTTTTGTTATTCTCCATGGAGCTTTGGCATCCTTTTCCACTTAGAGATTGGTGATTGATTGGTGATCGATTGGCAATTGCCTTCAATGATATAGGTGTTGGTTTCAAGTTTTCCTACAAGTTGCAACCCAAATAGAAATCCCCATGCATCCTTCAATAAGAGTTCTCATATGATCTCCCATAACGACTGTTGCAGCTCCTATTGGTGTGGTAGTTCCATCCACATTGATTTTTGAAATTTGTATAAAATTATCCTAGAGTGGGGGTGAATAGGATATCCAATTTAATTCTACCCCTTTTTGAATTTATTAGGATTGATCTTAGATGGATTATAGCCTTCTTAAAATTTTCTCAAGTGTATGTGTGCTACAAAGTAACTCCACCAATGTTTATATCTTCAGACATTGCCGGTCCCAAGCCCGGATAAAGGAGGAGGGTGGCGTCAGGTTGAGAGCCGGCCTTAATAAACTACTCAAACCTATAGCCGACCCCAAATAGTTGGGATAAGGCTGTTTGTTGTTGTTGTTGTAGTATTTTGGTTCTCTTGACGAAGAGCAATTTGGGTCCACCCCTGCATATGGGCGGACCTTAGGGGTTCACTGCTAAGGAGGTGGACCAAATCCACGGCGGGCAACTGCAACACATGACATGGTGGATTGGATCCTGTTCAGCCTCCTAATGGCCTGTTTGGTCTAACAAGTTGACAAGTCACAGAAAAAAGGAGGTTGGACAGATCAAAATCACCCCTGTTTGGTGATGTGTCAATCTATTAAGCCAGAGAGGTCCTAACAGGTCATAAGTAGGGTTTGCAATTTGTGTTGGAGGGTCGGGTTCGTGTTGTGTCGAGATAAGGGTATACGACTATATGGCTCAACCTGAAACCGACCAATTTATTAATCGTGTCAAAGCAAGTTGACCCGCTTTGATCCAAAACATGTTTACAATCAACCCTAACCTGCTTATTTTGTGATGGGTTCATGGGTTATGTGGTACTTCATGTTGGCAGGTTAGATTCGAGTCAACTCAAGTTTAGCGTATACAACTACAGGGCTCAACCCGAACCCAACCCATTTAGCATTTCTGTCAAAGCAGGTTTGCCCATTATAGTCAACCCTAACCCGTTTATTTCGTGTTGGGTTCATAGATCATGTCAAACATGAAGCACACCTAGTCATAACAGGCCGGACAAGATCCAAACCGCATGACATCTAAAATCATCGATATATATATACGGGCTACTGTTCTACAAACCGCCTTGCTTCATGTGGGTAACTTAAGTTTTTCTTTCTTTTTCTGTTTTAAAAAAAAAAAAAAATTCTTTGTTTTACGTGACTTTCACTCTTCTTTTGTAGTTTTCTCTCCTACATCACCGCACTTTTTAGCAACTGTTTTCTCTCTCCTACGTCCTCATTCTTTTCCTTCTTTTTCATTTTTTTTTTTTCCTTCTTCTATGTCATCAATCTTTTCCCTTTTTTTCTGGATTGTTTTTTCTTCCTGTTCCATCTTTTAGGCTTCTTGCCTCCTTCTAAACTCTTCCCACCTCTTCTCTCCCATTATCATAATGAGGTGACAATCCATGTTGATAGGTCACATGCATCTCATATTGAACTAAGGGTTTATGACTATATGGTTCAATCCGAGCACAACACATTTATTAATCATGCTAAAGTGGGCTGACCCGCTTTGATCCAAACCACATTAACAGTCAACCCTAACCTGTTTATTTCATGTTAGGTTGTTGGCAGGTTGGATTTGTGTCTTATCGAGGTAAAGATTATGTGGTAATTCATGTTGGGTTTACCGGTTATGTGGTAATTCATGTTGGGGGTTCACGGGTTACATGGTAATTCATGTTAGCGGGTCAGATTCGTGTTGTGTTAAGGGTATTCCACTATATGGGTCAATCCAAACTGGACTCATTTAATAAAAGTCTCATTATTTATTTATTTATCTTGTGATTTTGATTTATTCTTCTCAATTATTTTTAAAGGGAAAAGATGGTCTGCTAGTGAATCAATATATAAGAAATTCCTACAGTGTTTAACCACATCCTGACACATATTTGTAAGGAAAATGACCAAAAAAATGGAAAGCTATTTATCCCAAAAAAAAAAAAAAAAAAAATCGTATAGACATCACTGAGTGGTTAAATCAGTAGAACTTCATGCTGATTCACCAGCAACAATCCGCTCCCCTTTTTAAATTAATCTTATGTGTTTTTTTAGACTCCACTATTTGCTTTAACAAATATAATTTTGACTAATCGCCTATGCATTCGCTAGTAAGTGGTATTAAGACGAAAAGACAAGATTCTTATATACAGCTCCTTCATTCACTACCCACCGTCGGACAACCTTTATGCCTAAAATAAAATGCCTTCTTCTCTGCATAAGTTTATGGAATGTAGTGGTAATCTATGGTGGGTAATAGATGAACTGTAGAGAAGAAGGCATTTGAGGGAATATTTTGTACAAGAGAAATTTTACGAAGGGATTACAAATCTATGGTTTTCAATTCGGCAGTACAAGTGCAATGTTATTAACCTTTGCATCCTTTTGACTTTCTTCAAAGAAAATCTCACTTATCTCAATTAATTTATTTTCATTTGATTTTTTATTCCACTTAGAATTTCTTTTAGGGAGTGGCTATTGGCACTCCCAAAAATTCTCATCACACCTCCCAATTTTTTTTCTTTTTTACCCCTTCCCCAAAACACCCATTCCCCAAAATACCCCTCCTCCCTCTTCCCTCTCTCTCCCTGACGTCTCTCTCCCTCCCTCTCCTGCATTCTCTCTCTCCCTTCCTCCCTCTCTCTCTTCTTCTTTTTCCCTTTCCAGCATTCTCTCTCTCTCTCTCTCTCTCTCTCTCTCTCTTTTCCCTTGTTTTTTTTCATGGCCGTTCGGAGGTACAAGTCCGAGCAAGGCCCCTCATGCTCAGATGTGAAGGTCCGAACAGGAGGGCACCTACATGGACCTGCACC
>JAOXJP010234956.1:0-10082 GCA_025762735.1 Platanus orientalis
GATGTCTTAAATTCTAGAAGAACTCTAATCACATGTCACTATTGTGGATTGGAGGGTCATATAAAGTTTGGGTGCATCAAGAGGCAAAGAGATTTGCATGCCCAAAGTCCTTAAGATTTTAAAAGAATAAAACAAACACATCATCAAAAGACTTAAAATGAAAGAAATCTAAAAAGAAAAAATTCATTTTTAGAACCCAAACATCATTTTCAAAAGAAAAAAAAATGATCCACCAAAGAGAGATCAAAATCCAAGAAAGATGGATCAAAAAGATTTGGGTGAAGAAAGATGAACTCACATCCTATCTTGGAATGAGAATATGTCAAGGTGATAACTTGACAACGAAAATGACCCGATAAAGGTCATAGGAAAGAGGGTTTAGATGATCCGAATTGGATCTAAGCCCTATAAGTAGGATTGAAAAAATCCTAAAGGGATGATCTTAAACAAGATCATAAAAGGCTATTTAGATGATTTTTGCTCAAGGAACAAAGCCAAATTAGCAATCAAGGAATATGTCTAAGAGAATGGCGTCAACCTTGATTGAACACCTTAATAAAGAAACATAAAAGGTATTGATCATCTATCAAGATCAATTGACCAAAAGAAAATAAAGGTGTCAATTGTCCCAAGTTTGTGTGAAGCTATACTGGGTAAATCTTGATTCACACTCTTGGATTCCATTGCTTGAGCTAATGCAACTCAAAATATTCAAAGCATATGGAAACGTAGCCTAAGATGTGTGCATGTGACTATTCATGATCTATTATTTATGACACAGATCATGATAGTTGTGCTCTTGAATTACATTTTTACACATATATGTCTAAGCACCTTAGCACACCTAGAACATGTATGTTGTATAGATGCATGTCTGAAGATTACTCTTACTAGTCCCATGCTTACTTATGAATATCATTGGATCACTAGTGACACATTGGTAGTGATAGGCACATCCCCATATGTCACTTAGGTCTCTGTGACCTACCATTCATATTCTTATGGTTCTATGCATGATATTTGCTCTAATAGATATATATATGCAATGGTCATTGGTTTTGATCCATAATACAAGACTAACATGTCTATTATGGACTATTCCTATCTCAGACCTATATATTTATCGAAGATCACCTGGTCCACCTATATTTTTCCCATTGTCAATTCATAACAACAAATTAAGGAAGAAAGGAATATGAGGAAGGAAAACCTCATAAGAGATATGAAATTGAAGGAAGTCCTTAGAGTACCTCAATAAAATCAAGAGCTTGAGGAGGACAAGAGGAAGTCACTTTCCATGCTAGTGCAAGGAAATGACAAATTTGAGAAGATGTTCTCTATGGGAGGAGACCATGGCGACATGGGAGGACTTGGAACCAATTCCAATGTCAATCACACATTCTCATCACAAAAGACTAAGAACGTTTTTGTGAAAGCTAAGGAAAAGGCTATTGCACAAGCCTCCCATAAAAGGCAAGGAGAAAGTGTCTTCTTAAGGACCATCACAAAGGTCCTATAGGGTTAAGAGGAAAGGAAAGCACATTCAAGGGCTAGACACCCTTGAAACAAGGTGAGGTGTTTGAAAAATCAAAACCTTAACCATATTCTATGCCAAGGTAGTATGAAATAGTCTTCAAGCCAACAAGGCTTCTTCCTCTAGAAGATTTCAAGAAAATGCCTCTACCTCTAGAAATCCCAAATGGTAAGCTAGAGAAACCTCTCAACCCTCTCATACTCAATCTTTTAGGAGGAAATAACACCAATCCAATGACCCTTGAAGAACTCAATCATCCTCACATGAGACACTCACAAACCAATGTCCTATTTGTGCAAGGCCTAAAGCACAATCTAAATAGCATAAGTCAAATCTATGATAAAGATTATGTGTGTACCTTATGAAGGATCGGTGTGAGATTAAAGACAAGGGAAGTGATGAAATCCTTGTCAAAGGGTTATGGACAAGTGATCGTTGCTATGTCATAGAACCCGACAAGCATGAATTGAATGCTTATCTTATGTCTCAAAGGATGAGAGTAATCTTTGGCATCAAATGTTTGATTACATCAACTTTAGAGACCTATCTAGGCTAAATAGAAAATGAATAGTCAAAAGTTTTCCTAGATTGACCCATGTTGACAATCCCATGTGCAAAGATTGTCAAAAGGGAAAATAAACTTGGTATAATCCCCATGTCAAATTAAAAGACCTAAAAAGATAAAAGACCAAGTAGTCAAACAAAGGAAAGACTCATCCAACAAGAGAAGTAAAATAAGATGCCTAAGCAATCACACTCTCTGAGAAGATCTCAAGTCATATGCCACCATTGTGGAATGGTTGGACATATAAAGGATGCGTGTTGGAAAAGACTCAATGGATTAAAATCTTGAAAGATAAACCAAAAGGAGTCTAGGCCCCACTTGTTCTAAGCTCACTAAGGTGAAAGAATACCTTAGATGATCCAGATTTGATCGAAGCCCCATAAGAGGATTAGTATAATCCTAAAAGAAATGATCAAAATGCAAGACCATGTGGAACCATTAGGGAAATGATAATTGCTAAAGCATATGGTCTATAAAACTAGTGTGTGTGACTTTTTCAGGATCTTTCATACTTACTTGTTTATATTTAGATCATGTTGGGATTGCTCTTGTATTCGCATATCTATTCACATGTGTATATTTCCCAGTCACTATAGCATACATGAGGATATATGCATAGCTTGACACATCTATTGAGTACCCTTAGTGATCTTTAGCATACTTACATATCATGTAGATCACTAGTAGCATATTGGACTTGTTTAGCACATCTTTATATATCACTCATGCCTTATTGACCTATCATGTATATGCATATTCATTAGCTCATATCACTAGCTATATGCATGGATACTTGCACTTAATATGCATATCTATATTGGTCATGGTTTTTAGATCCCTAATTCACTTATGGATCCTACCATACGTTGGACCAATACTACTTGGTTGGTCCATTTTTTTCTCTCATTCCTCTTTCCATTTCATAACACAAAGGGGGAGAGAATGTAGGGAGAGATGAATATGGTAATACACCATAAGTGTGGGATATCAATTAGGGGGAGTGATATCATTTAGGGGGAGTACATGTTAAACGTATCATACTTTATACATGTATTAGCATTCCTCACATTTTAGCATAATGATATGATCTTAATAGGTATATCTCTGAGGGGGCGAGTTGCACCTTATAGTAAAATCATATTGAATTATGTTTTTGACAACATGTGCTAAATAGTGAATTTTTTTGTTGTTGTACCACCCTTGTGCCTATAGTTAAATCTATTTTTGCTTAATTCATGCTTCAAGTTATATTTTTTTTCTGAATTAATGCACTATTTAGAGAAAGGTATGTTGTTCTTGATGTGTTGTAGGAAAGACACTACATCTTAAGGGAGGATCCATCCTTTGTCAACTCTTGTCAAAAAGGGGAGAGAAATTGATAACAAGGGAATCTTGGGGTAGATTCATGTATTAGGATCTATTTTTGTAAACTTTATTGTTTTGACATGAAATTGACAAAGGGGGAGATTGTTAAGTTTATGTATTATCAATGTCCATGCACAAAACAAAGTGTGTACATGTAATGGTCATGTTGTATAGGGCTTTGTGATGTAAACTATACACTTATGTAAGTCCAAGTGTTAGAGTCCGAGAAAGTGCCGAGAAGATGGAGTTAAAGTTTGGGAAAGTGTCAAGAAGATGGACTCAAAGCCGGAATGACAATACCAAAGAGACTCAAGCATCATTCCAAGTCTCAAGAACAAGCTATCTCAAGGAAGCCAGCACATTTCTTCTAAGCATGGAAAGGTAAAATCAAGTATATGAGACCAAATGGTAGGTGTGTGTGTGCTCACAAAACCCCGAGACCATGGTTGACCCTAGGAGTCACTTAGAAGACTTAATTAGGGTCTAATGGAAAAGCACAAAGAGCCCAATTCTCAAAAGAATGAAAAGGGCTCACTAGGGAAGAAGTGCCCATGCTGACTATTGCTATCTAGTTCAGTAAATTTTGAGTCAACTTCCAATGACTCCTTAGATCACCTCAATAAGAATTAGACTACAATCTATATATGTATGAAAAGATCTAGAAGTCTACTTTCCAACAAAAAAGGGTGACGAATTACGAGTTTTCTAGAGAAAGTTATAGCCGTTTTACCGAGATGTGTCTGTGTTGGAGGATTTGGATCCATCCAAGATCAAACCACTTCGATCTAAATGGTTTGGATTGATTCAAACTTACTTGGATCGATCCAACAGCTCTCTGGTTGCAAAAACTGAGGTTTTTTTTTGCATTTGGATTGATCCAAAGTTGTAGAAACACTGTATAATGGTTTAAAACTTCAAGAAACTCTTTGTAATCAATGGCTATGATCATTTGATCATTTGGGGATGTTCTAATCCAATGGATATGGATTATTTTCATCCATTATATAAGGGTTTAAGGACCCATTGAGCAACCAAGGGTTCTTGACAAAAAATCACATACTTTGAAAACCTCCTTGCTTATTCTTGGTGATTCTTGAGAGATTTAGTTCTCTAAAACTCTCTCTATACTTGGATAGGTAAATCCATACCAAGACCATTCCATTTCCACCTCTCTATTCTTGCTAAGGTACATCTATTTGAGGTAGGCTACAAAGAGTTATCCAAAAGGAAACCCAAGTAAAGAAAAAGTGTGGGATTCTATAGTCACATCTTGCTTAAGGAGGAGCAACCCACCGGTATTGACTCTATAAACTTGAGGAGCCAACAAAAAAGCATTCAAGGGATTTAGAAAAGGGTTTTTAAGAGGATTAGCAAAGGAAAAAGAGAAGGGTTTTTGAGCAAGATGAAGAGCTCTACAAGCTCCACTCTCTCTACACTTTCATTCAAGCCTCCAAGCTTCCAAAGGAGAAGAAGAGAGGTGTTGTCTCTCTTTTGTGGCCACAAAGGAGGGTTCCTTAGCAAGAGAAGAGAAGAGAAAGATCAAGGACAGTGCTCCTACATCTTCAAGCATACAAACTCCCAACCAAAAAGGTTGAGGTAAAGCTTTTGCCTATATTTTGGAGTTGATTTACATTGTAGGTAGTTTGTGGTTAACTTTTGCTTATTATATACCTATACCACTACTCTACATGTGAATCCTTGGAAACCCATTCCAAGAGATAAAACCCTTATGAGCCTTACTTTTATTTTTCTATTCTAGAGGCTATACTTAGTTGTGTGATTTACTTGCATACTTTCCTTCATTAGAGGCATTCACACACTCCCTTGGTATTAAGTAGAGACCATTCATTTTGGTATATTTGGCTAGTGAGAGCCATTCTCTACATTGGGACCTTGATTCCATACCTGACCATAGTGGCATATTTGGCCATTGAGAGCCACTACTTACATAGGGACATTGATTCCCTTGGTTGACCATATTGATATACTTGGCTAGTTTGAGAGCCATATTGTATTGGGACCTTGTTCCCTTACTTGGACCATATTTACCATATTTGGTTATTGAGAACCATATTGGTAGTTTACCTTACCCTTGTGTCAACGGTCGGATATGCTGTGTGATAAAGAGTAAGTCCTTGGCTCGGAGTCAATCAAGGCCGTGCATACCGGAGACACCAAGCACATAATTTAAGGTGTGCACATATATCTTACCTTTGTGTCAATGGTCGGAGATGCCATGTGATGAATTGTAATACCTTGGCTCGGAGACAACCAAGGTCATGCTTGTTGAAGACACCAAGCACGAGACTTAGAAATGTTAGCTCAATACCTTGTAATCTTTATAAAAGATTGATTAATAAAATTGAGTAGTTTAGGTGGATGTAAGCCTCGATGTGGCCGAACCACTATAAATACTTGTGTTGTGGTGTGTGATCTTTGTGTGATTGTTCTTTATATTTCTATACTTGCAATCATTAGCATTTGAGCACCAAGCACATTAAGTGAGTTAAATTAAACTTGAACAACACTAACTAACTCACCTAATTAAGATTGGGGTAAAAGGAATTAAAAAGAATTAAAAAATCTAATTAAATCCTTTTACCCCCCTCTAGGATTACACACTTAGCAATTTCAACCTATACTGACAACTGCCCAAAACCTGTTCGAAAATCTGTTGAAGAATATCAACTACTCATGGGAGACTTAATACCAAGACAAGTCTCATGGTATAGAGAGTGGTGTCAACCTCACATGCCTATGCTACACATACCCAAACGAAGATACTCGATTCTAATTGGTTTACACACATCTAGACCATATGTCCCACTATAAGTGCTTCCTCAGTTCTCATATAAACAAATGGTGCCAAGGACATTCTCAGGATACATGGACATATATTCACTTGACACAGCTACCAAACCTAACACATACAAAATGTTGCAAGAACTTTAGAACTTGGGCACTCATGAAGGCATAAACCTAGAGATTGTAGAACACAACCAAGTCATTGTCGTCTTTATGGTGAAACCATAGTGGGAGATGAGCAAGTGTTGGTCCCTAAAAAGAGAAGATTGCAAGGGGATACTTCCCAAAAAATCACCACATTTGTGGAAGAAAATTCAAAATCTATAGAAGAAATGAGACAATTACAATAGAGCTTGTTAGAATAAATTTCATAACTTCGAAGCCTGGAACAAGAATTAGCAGTGGAGGTAGATCTATGCATAGAAGCTGAGATTGAGAGAGATAATCTTTGACTTAGAAATGAAACAATAGAAGCAAACTTAGCAAGACTCCAGTTGGACAAGAGAGATTTAGAAGACATTGAAGATATTCTCTGTCAAGAAAAATCTAGAGCTTAGAGACTCCATGCCCATACAATAACTTGTCGAGATCAATGGATCACAAGCCTATATCAATAGCTAGTCAACCGAGGGAAAATACCTTTCCTACCACCATCGCCATAACAAAGCATACCATTTTCTATGTCAATGTTGTTCTTATGGTTTTTAAGGCTTGGATTCTAAGGATTGGGAATTTAAAAGATTATCAATAAAATTTTAATGTTTTGATGTTTATTAGTAAGGTTTTATGACTATAAGGACTACTTTCCAAAATACACCTAACAAAAATTTAAAATCATATAGGAGCAATATAGGGCGGCCGACAAAAAGAAAGCAGATTCAGAGAAGCCCTTACCTATTAACATCCATGGCTGGAAACGAATCTTTTAGACATGACACTCCTGAGGACATGTCACACAGTTAGGAAACTCTAACCTGCCCATACAACCAGATTATTTGAAGGGCATATATGAGGCCATCACATTGCTTACTCAATCTCTCTAAGAAATAAGAATGGCATCAAGAATTAACCCGTCATCATCTCACCCATCATTCACCTACCCCTCCATAAGCACACCATCCAGGTCTGCCTCATCTTTCTCATTCGAGACCACCATGCCTTCACCCCCACCACCTCGAATCCAAGCTCATTCCCAACATAGCTCCACTAGTGCTACACACATATTTAACTTCTTTACGGTTCCCCCAACCATGTTCGAATTCTTCCCTTCAGTTAGCCACACCCAACATAGGGAATAACCTTTCACCTTCCAATCCCCTCCACCTTATAATGAAAGAGAAAAAAATTAATCATAGGATTTTGCATTCCCTCCTCGAGCACCACAGGTATCCCCACAAAAACATCCATCATCCATCCTCTACAGGCATAGATGGTATGAGGGAAAAGATGGATAAAATATTAAGGAAAATGGAGAAGTTAAAGATAAGCCATCAATTAAGAGTCGCGGATTTTAAAGATTTGTGCTACTATCTAAGAGGGAATCTTCTAGAAAAATTTCAACTCCTAGATTTTGTAAAGTATAATAGAAAGGGATGTCATCAAACCCACTTGAGGATGTACTTCAATGATATGTTTTAGTTTGGGAAAGACAAAATGATTTTAGTGATGTTTTCTCAAAAACGGTGACCGATAATGCACTCTAATGGTATGTCACCCTAGATAGACCACAAGCTAGTTCATGAAGGGAACTATCTGAAGCGTTCTTGGCTCATTTCCATTTCAACCTCGAATTTCAACCAAAGAAAGCAGATTTGGAAAGAATGAATCCAAAGACAGGTGAAAGCATGAATGAGTACGCTTATAGATGGCAACACATGGCATCAAATCTAAGAACCCCTTTGGATGATGAGGATTTAATAGATGTATTCATATGGATGCTAGGCCCGGTATACCAGTACATGTTACTGGCCCAGACTCATGATAGCTTTGCATCCATGGCTTATGCCACCGGGAATGTGGAAAGGATGATCCGAGAAGGCATTATCACTGATAATATGGCAAGTATCTCAAAGCTACCCCTTAAAAAGTCAGTTACCAAAGACAAAGTGGGTGAGCTACAAATAATCATCCCACAAGCTTCCCTTCCTTCAATGTCGTTTAACTCTACGTCCCCCCCTTAGCAACATCAGCAACAACAAAGACAACAACAACAACCACCAGAGTTTCAACAACAATCATACTATCAATAACTAGCCATACAAGATAACTTTTAAGTTCAACCCCAACCGTAGAAAAGGAGAAGAGAGTTTACCCCATTGCCTTACTCTTATTCTCACATGCTTAATGGCCCGATCACCAGTGGACATCTTCCCCCACTTACCCCGTGTCCACCACCAAACCCACTCCCAAGGTTCTATAATCCAAATGAACATTGTGCCTATCATTAAGCACCAGGTCACACAACTAATAGATGTTTTCAGGTGAGACATCACATCTAAGACCTGATTGACCAAGGTAAGATTGTTTTCAGTACAACCCTAGCCTTACCCATTTCTACTCAAAATGACATCTTGCAAAACCCATTACCAGCTCATCCACCTACCTGATCCAAGTTTATCAATATGATTGAATCTAATTGTCTCCCTTTCGACCTTGCACAACTCATATCTTAGAGAGGCAAAACAACAAGGCTTTAGTTATACCAACCAACTATCCTCTCCTCATAAATTTGCATCATCACTCCTCCTATACCACTGCCTTTGGTTATCCCCTCATTAGCCCAACTAACTCTTGACTCTTCACAAGCCCCATCTCATTTACCCGCACGTACTTCACCATTTTTCTTGCATACCCCAACCATAACACCTTTTACCCTAAACACAATCCCTATAATGTTTCCATCCCCTCCCGCACTACCATTTATCATCCCATATCCGATACAATTACCAAAACCAACCATCCCATTTGTCATCCCATTTTCACCCATGAACCATCAAGATATGAAGGCAGTACCCTTGGGATATAAAGAGGAACACTCGAGAGGTGGAGCCAACATAAAAACAAAAGTTAACCACCTCATCAGAGCTAGCTGTATTTTCAAGCCTACTCATCTTAGAGAAGTAGAAGACTAAGATGGGGAAGAGTACAGGGAATTGGAGGCTGTAGAAGAAAGAAGAAAAAAGGAACAGGAGAAGAAGGTCAATGAGAAGAAAGAGCGGGAAAAATTGATTAAGCTTTTTGAGGGTTTGATACGTAAATCAAAATTTAATCTCAATGAACAATTAAGAAAAATCTATGCCCATATTTCCATCTTAGGGCTCTTACTCTCATCAAAGGAGCACCAAAGGCAATTTTTAGATATTTGTGCGAATGCCCATGTTCGAGTGGATTTCCCTCTAGAGTAGTTGACTGAAATGGTGGGACTGGTCATGACTCAAAGACTCATATTGCTCTCTAATGATGAGTTGCTAGATGAAGGAAGTAATCACAATAAAGCCCTCTATATCATGGTAAGTTATAGAGAAATCAATATCCCTCAAGTCATGATTGATAATGGGTCAGGCCTAAATGTTTGCACTGTTACTACACTTTGAAGTTTATGCCATTCTAAGGTGAATTTGCAAAGGAAGTCTATCACAGTTAACGGATTTAACCAGACTCAGAACCAAACATTAGGAAAATTTTACCTAGACTTACTAATTGGGGCACACATCTTCAAGGTTCATTTTCAAGTAGTTGACATCCTAGCTTAATTCCTTACTATTGGGGTGTCATTGGCTCCACAAGGCCAACGTTGTACCATCTACCTTACAC
>JAOXJP010234957.1:0-10082 GCA_025762735.1 Platanus orientalis
CTTCTCTTTAATGGATGCTTAATGGCACTTCATCTGAGTCATCAGAGTCTTCATCCCAAGTGGCCGCCATGGCTTTGTTCTTGGCCTTCTTATTTTTTATTGGCACATTCCTTTGCTAAGTGGCCATACCCTTGCTTCCTTCGGATTTTCTTTTCTCCTAAAGTTGTTACCATTTTTTTTGAAGGAACTCTTCCTAAAGTCTTGCATTATTATGAAATAATTTTTTAAACATCTTAGAAATTAAAGCGAAATCTTCATTGAATTCTTCTTTGTTAGACTCATCATCTACTTTGAGAGTGAATCCTTTCTTTTTGATGTTTGGTTTAAATTTCAATTCAAATGTTTGGAAGGGAACCTATGAGTTCCTCAACTTTAGTTTTGTCAACCTCTTTTCTCTTCTCTATTGCAGTAACCTTAGGATAGAACCTTTCAGGAGGTGACCTAAGGATCTTCCTGACAATTTTAAAGTCTAATACTATTTCTCTAAGTCCCCACATAAAGTTGACAATGTCTTGGAGTTTTGTATAGAAGTCAATGAACTATTCGTCTTCTTCCATTCATAGGTTTCAAATATGAAAGTTAAAATTTGTATCTTTGAAAACTTCACAATACTTCTACCTTTATGGGTTATCTCCAAGAGATCCCATGCCTCCTTAGCAGACTCTAGAATGCATATCCTCTAGAATTCATTTGAGCTTACTACACATATAGTGGATATAGTGGTATTCAAAGCCTTGTAGTTGGTGATGTATACATTCCTTCCGCTTATGGACTACTCTTTCATCTTTATCTTTCGGTTAGGAGCACCTAGTGATAATTGAATTCCAAACCAAAAACTATAAGACTTTGAGGTATATCCCCAACCTTCCCTTCCAATAGAATAATTGGTTCCGTCAAAATACGGAGGCCTAGTTGTTGACTGACCTTCATCCTTAGAAGTCATTAGATTATATTAGGGTAAACTAGGATCATGATGTAGGATGTTAAGCCCTTCACAAGAAACTTGGCTCTGATACCAATTGAAATTTCTAATGGTATCATATGGATACCAAAGGGAATCACTATTTGTATGCTCTAATAATCCTAGAGGGGGGTGAATAGGATTATAGCCAAAATTTTAAACCAATTTGGTTTAAATTAAAATTACCTTGATTTTACACAAAAGATTATTTACCACAATGAATAAACCAGTATATAATTAATTAAGCCTTACGTTTAATTAATTACGTTTTTTACATAAAATATGAATTAAATTATTTTCAAACGTGAGATATGTATTGTGTGTGGACATGTGTTTTCCAATTTATATCGCAATTAAAACATGGTAATTAATTAAACAAAATATACATGTGATGATATAAAGCACAATGAGAAGTCACACAATTGCACACACAACACACATAATTTGAAGTGGTTCGGTCACTACCTGGACCTATGTGCACTCTTGAAAAATCCACACTGAGCTAGTAGATTTTATTAAATAGATTACCCTAATCTATTACAAGAAAAATCATAAAACCATAAATACTTACAAGTTCAACAAGAATCAACTTGCGTTGTAGGTAGCACACTTAGTGTCTCCAATGGGTGTCCTGCGTTCGGTGTCTTTGGCGAATGCACACAGGTGCTTCTGGTGTCTCCATTGAAAGCCTTTGTAGGTAAAGAAGTGATTTTGATGCTTGCACTATTGCCTCTTGATAGGCTAATTTTCCAATTTCTTTTAGCATCTTTGGAGAGAAATTCTAGCTGAAGATTGCACTAATATGTCTCCTTTTGTCTTTACTCGCTAAGCTTTTGTGGGTTTCTCATATTAAGAAACTCCTGTTCACTATCCAACAAAGATATGCAAGAGTATAGCGCACTCTTGGATCATGTATGAAGGTTTATAAAATAACTCCCATAGATTTGCCAATAAAAACTCAAAAAAACTTAGGAAAGTTCAAGAACACTCAATAATGTCATTGCACGTATTAGGGTTCTTTTTCTAGCCTTTGGAGGACTTCTATAATTATAGAGGGTAAAAACCCTTGTATTTGATCTCCTCCAATGGAAAAATAATCGTGGCCTTCAATTTATTTTTTTTCCAAATCTGGCATTCTCGATCGGTCGAGATAGGTTCAATCGATTGAGCCTACAAACCGTTCAATTGATCAAACTGCAGTCTCAATTGGTCGAACCTTAACAGGCCAAACCAGGAACTATTCAATCAATTGGGACTTATCTCAATCAGTCGAGCATTAGTTTCAATCAGTTGAAACTGTTCTGTTCAACATTTTTCATCATTTTTGGCTAATGTTAAACCAAAGCATGTACGACCTTCTCTATGGCTTGGGTAGGTCTCTTTTAAACCATCCTATGGTTAAATAGTTCAATGTCTCACCCAATTCTAACCACTTACCAACCTTACATTGACTTTACCTTTGAGGTGCACAAATTGATATTTGAAATGTTTGGCCTGAGCGTGAGACTTTTTGAATGTCTTTCACATTTTGGTTCTATGTCTCATGAGCTTGTGATTCATCTGCATCAGATTTTATGAAGTTTCTCTTGAGTTGCTCTAGGACTTGGACTTATATGACTCATAAATTTAGAGATATACAAACGTGTAAGCCTATACATGAAATCTACCGATAGACTCTTTTGGAGAGGAATTGAAAACTTCATACATACATCAACAATTTCTTTACCTATTAGGGAATAGACAATCTCTAATTAAAACCATAGATGAAAGCAAAAGAAAACTAAAATATATATAGAATCTATATTTTATCTATTTGAGCATTCTATATTACAAATAAAAAGGCCTCTCATGGAGAAACTATACAAGCTACAAGACATAAATAATATAACAAGCTATGGGCACTGTATTTAACACATTACTCACAAACTCCATTATATCTTCTAAGCTTCTTGATGTTGCATAGATAATACTTGAATCTCTTTAATATTGGGCTCTTTTCTACTAGTATGTGTGTGCTCTTTCTCGAATTTGGTGTACCTTTTAATAAAGAAGCTTCCCAGCTCGTTTGATATGGCATGACTTTGTTGTTGATAAGATCAAAGTATGACAATTCCTCGACGTGATGAGATTTGTCTTCAATGTGTTCTTAATTTAATAGAAGTTTATTGAAAATTCTATCTTGGATTTTATGTCAATGGCTAAGATCAACTCCTTAATCTTCTTGAAATCCATTTATTCTTATTGAATTCCCAATTTTATGGGATTTGTTCATACAAGGTATCTTGAACATGTTTTCTTGATAAGTATGGTTTCTAGTCCCAAGGTAAGATCAACACATATGCTAATGTCATTTTGACAATTACTTTTGCCAACAGACTTTTGGTTGTTTAAGAAACTGCTATAAATCCACTCATAGAATATATACTATTCTACAAACTGCTTCAAAGTTTTAACTTCTAATGTCCATAGGTCTCTTGTAGATGGTTACTTTTGTCTTGCAAAAAACTGATTTTCAAAGCATTTAGTTTACAAAACTTTCTAGTTGATAGAAATCTTGTTTCACAAAACATATGCCTTTTGCAACATTGATCTTTTGTGATTAACTAGTAGAACTTGTCTTGGGCTTCTCAAACTGCTCTTAGAATCTTGGTTTTGTTGGCTTTAATCTTTGTGATAAACTCATAGTACTTTTATCTACATTTTCGGCAGAAGTAAACTTTTTTTTTTTTTTACTTTGTTCATCAATGAGACATACAAAATCTTTTTCTTTATGCTCATAGAATTCTGCTGCTAACAGAGTGCATGTCCTGATTTATTATATGCACATGCCATGTAGCCTTGTTATTCTCTCAAGCTCACTCAAATGATAGTCCCATAATAGCATGTACTTGTACTAAAACCACTCACACAGGCTTAGACATAACAAATAAAACATCTCAAATTTCGAATTATTGTTTAACAAAGAATTTAGGGAGGGCTATGTCATCAATTCAAAGATATCAAGCCAGACCCATGAGAGAGTTCAAGGCTTACAAAAGACACATAAATAGTTAGATTTCAAGACAGTTGAACCTATGGATTTTGGCTGAAATCAGGTTGGATGTTCATTCAGCTAAAGTTGGGGTTGAAATTCAGTGTTTGACCATATATATAATGGAATTCTATGTCTTGTTTGTATATATAGCCAAATACCTGAATTTGACTACATATTCAACTGAAATCTAGGTTTTTTAGAGGCTTAAGATCTCCTTGATATTTTGTCCAAATCTTACCCTAATTCGGGTTATGGGCTTGTTCAATTGGTTCCTAAGATTCGTCTGTCCATGCTACAATCATATTTGCACATTGATCTACTTGCAACAAATTTGCTACACTTAACCATCTATTTTGATTTACAAAGATGAATATGCATAAATTATAACAAGATTAGTTATCTATAAACATGAAAAACGAAATCAAATTGATATCCTTAAAATGGAGAGCTTCATTTGATTCATTATACTCTAATTGAGATCATCTATTGAGGCTATAAGAAGTTCCAAAAATTATCTCAAAAGGGAAACATCTAGAAGCATGATATTAACATAATCATCATCTAGAGAACATATACACAGGAATAATGAAAATTGATAGATCTAGAAATTGTAGATGAAATGGGTTAGCTACCAACATAAGAAATAAATTTCATTATAGGTCAAGCCTATTTACTTCACCTAAATGGTAGTCATAGAATGGATTGAACCAAAACCAAGATACAATCAAGATTTTGGGTGAATCCACACTAAGATTATGACATTGATCGGAAAATGAATTACAAGAGATCTATGAAATTTTTGTATTAAATAATTGAATGACTAATAAGATATATGAAAGAGTTAAGAGAATGGGAGTACTTACAACACTTGATTCTCTTCCTTAAATTTATATGCTCCTCTCTCTCTCTCTCTCCTCTTTTTTCATATAAATGCTAATATATATGCCTTGGGAAGAAGAGGGGAATTCGACTTAGATTTGCTCTAGTTAGAGGGTGAGGTCACCCTATAATATTGAAGGGTTATAAGCTGGGAAATTGGGGCATTTTTGTCCCATTTGGTTAAGGGGGATAATGAGAATATATTCCCTCTTCTCAAGGACAGTTTGGTTATTCAAAAGCTTGGAAAATTTTGTGGTCTACTTATTATACGGTGCATTCATATGTACCGATCTTCTATGCTTCTCTAGGCAAAACAATGTTATTTGGTCTGCCAGTTTGAAATTTGACTGAACAACAAGGGTTTTGGATCATGGGATTCATGTCTATGGACTCCATTTTCTTATTTGAATGTTGAATGATGATAATCTATGCTTTTGGCTGTATCCATTAACTGATTTATTTCTCAATTGAGTTGAGTCTCGATTAGGAGAATATGAAAATAGGTTTGGCAGTCTAGGGTCCCTGTTGCGAAGACCATCTTAATGTCCTTTGTTGGCTAGTCATGTAATCCGATTGACAAAATGTCTGAATCAAGGAATGAGATTTTTCGAGGGCCCACTTCTTGATGAAGTAGAAGAATCTTAGGGATCCATATAGGGTTTTCCTATTCTTACCCCTTAAGAGTGTGTAGAACCCCAAGTTTAGTCCCACATCACCCAACTGAGGAGGATTTTTGGGCTTATATGTGGACACACACCTCATCCCATTGGATGCGTTTTAAAACCATGAGGGAGGTTGGTCCATGCCTGCGAGGGAGGTTGGCTTCATGTCCAAAGTGGATAGTATCCAATGCGGGTGAACCTAGGGAGTTACTTGGGTGAGGATGTGTCGGGTCCAGGTTGTTACAAATGGTATCAGAATCAATTGGTTGCACTATGTGGACTAGACCCCACATGAGGACGTGTGGCTCTTAAGGGGGTAAGATTATAGAACCCTAAGTTTAGTCCCACATCGCCCAGCAGAGGAAGATTTCTAAGCTTATATGTGGACACACACCTCATCCCATTGGATGTGTTTTATAACCGTGAAGGGGGTCATGCCCAAAGCGGACAGTATCCAATGTAGGTGAACCCGTTGAGCTGAGTTGCTGGGTTGAGGATGTATCGGGTCTAGGTCATTACAAATAATTGTAGAACCCCAAGTTTAGTCCTACATCGCCCAACCGAGGAATACTTCTAGGCTTATATGTGGACATACACCTCATCACATTAAACGAGTTTTAAAACCATGAGGGAGGTTGGCTCCATGCCCAAAGTGGACAGTATCCAATGCGGGTGAACCCAAGGAGTTATCGGATTTAGGATGTGTTGGGTCCAGATTGTTATAGAGTGATTGACATGACATGTCCAATTGATCTTTGAATCATTGAAGTTGGAGCTCATTTTGGATTGACAAATGGACATGAAATGAGACTTTCAGACCAAATTATAGTGCTAACAATATGTTAAAATAAAGAGGAAAAATTAAATGAAAATTTGTAGGCATACATTTAGAATTTAAGGGAATTAAACATTACATAATAATATATGAACCAAGTAGAAAACAATTTAAGATTATAGAGGATTAATCTAAAGTTCAATGAATTCAAATTTCACAAAAACAACACTAAAAATAAGAAAATTAAAATTAATAGTAGAAGTTAGAGATGTTTACATGTAATTCAAACAAAGTAAATGTCTTGAAACAGATGAACAATAAGAACCCTTATACCAAGGGATGACCCATTAAAAAATTCAACTAAGGTTTAGACCAAATTTTTAAGATTGTATATAGATTTCTTTCTCTTATTCATTTATAATTAACACAAAGAAATCAATGTTGATTATGTAATTCTTTCAATTTTGGTTTAATCCTATTATTTGACATTCTATATGCTTATGTTTTAGCAGCAATAACTAAAACTAAACATCATCCAACTTACCTCATGTTTCTTTGTGTCTTCACGTCTTGTTTCAATTCACCAAATATTTATTGTGTTTCCATTTTCATTTGTATAACAATTGGCAGGTATGATTCAAAGTTCATCATGAAAATTGTCGAAGAGGTTTTGACTAAATTGAAACATACACCATTGGATGTTGCCAAATACCCAGTTGGAATGGATTCTCATGTAGAAAATGTGAATTGCTTGTTAAATGTTGGGTCAAATGATGTACGCATTGTTGGGATTCATGGTATGGTAGGAATTGGAAAGACAACCATTGCCAAGGCTGTCTATAACCTAAACTTTCGCAGGTTTGAAGGAAGCAGTTTTCTTGCAAATATAAGAGAATGCTCAAAACAACATAATGGTTTAGTTCAATTACAAGAACAACTTCTTCATGAAATCCTAAGGGATAATGAATTAAAGATAAGCAATGAATATAGAGGAATCAAAATGATTCAAGAAAGACTCTGCTATAAAAGGGTTCTTGTTGTTTTGGATGATATGGATGAAATGAACCAGTTAAATGCATTAGCTAGTATGGGCCTGTGGTTTGGTTCGGGAAGTAGAATCATCATAACAACTAGAAATGAGAATATACTAAGTAATATTCAAGTGTCTGGAAAATATGAGGTTGAATTCCTGGACCCCAATGAGTCACTTGAGCTCTTTAGTTGGCATGCCTTTCACAAATTTTATCCTACAAAAGATTATGTGGAGCTCTCAAAGAAAGTAGTAAATTATGCTGGAGGGCTTCCGTTAGCTCTTGAGATCTTGGGTTCTTTTCTATCTGACAAAAGCTTATCTGTTTGGGAAATTGAATCAGAGCAATTAAGATCCATTCTTCGTGATCATATTATGGAAAAACTTGGAATAAGTTTTGAAGCACTAGATGATAATGAGAAGAATATATTCCTTGATATTTCATGTTTCTTTAATGGAATGGACAAAGATTATGCGGTTAGAATACTAGACGGTTGTGGTTTCTTTCCAGAAATTGGAATCACTGTTCTTGTTCAGAGGTCTCTTGTTAGAATTGATAAAAACAAGAAGTTGCAGATGCATAATTTGCTTCAAGACATGGGAAGAGATATTGTTTGCAAAGAATGCTTAAAGGAGCCTGGGAAACGTAGCAGATTGTGGTCTCAGGTGGATGCCTTTAATGTATTGACAAAAGACATGGTAAGAACCAAGTGCATGAACTTTTGTTACTAAAAGTCAAAACGGCTTAGCTCTATTAGCTGTCCTTAATGTCTTTGCTTTCATTGCTTATTAATATATTTTTTTCTTATCCTAGTGAGGTAGACAGGCTCAATGCCTCAATGAAAAATAAAAGCATGGACACTAACCGATATGTAGGCGTTTGCTACTGTACTTTTCTTATCCAATTGTCTTTGTTATCAGGGAACAGAAGCAGTTGAGGGTCTCAACCTAAATTCGACTAGATTAGAAGAGGAACAATTAAATACTAGAGCATTTTCAAAGATGGACAAACTAAGACTACTCCGAGCCAATTATGTGAACCTCGTGGGAGATTTCAAATATATTTCTAAAGAGTTGAGATGGCTTTGTTGGTATGGATGTCCTCTGAGATCTCTTCCAGCAGATTTTCATTTGGATAACCTTGTCACTCTTGATATGCATGATAGCAGCCTGAAAGAGGTTTGGGAGGGCTTCAAGGTATGACATAATTTGTAGTTCTTTGGATCAATCAAATTTTTGGAGACCAACTTCTTACTCATTTTTTTTATGCAGCTGCTCGAAAACCTGAAATACCTCAATATATGTCATTCCAATCACCTAATCAAGACCCCAGATTTCTCAGGACTCCCCTGTCTTGAGAGATTGAGACTTGACGGGTGCACTAGTTTGGTTGAGGTTCACCCATCCATCGGAAATCTCAAGAAGCTTGTTTCCTTGAGTCTTATAGGCTGTAGAAATCTTAGGAATCTTCCAGCAAGTATTTTTGAGTTGGGGACTCTTAAATATTTTAATTTCTCTGGTTGCTCAAAACTTAAGTTGCTAAAGGACTCGGTGAATAATGAATTTTTAACGGAGATTCATGCAGAAGGAACTGCTTTAAAATTACTACACAATTCTGTTGGGTTTTCAAAGAACCTCAAAAGCTTGGCTTCACCATTTAAAACATCTTTGATATCGCCGAGAAAAATTCCTAATTTCATCTCTCGGGTTCCTGCTTCTCTCTTGTGTTTAAGCTCCTTAGGTTCCCGTGATCTTAGTGGTTGCAATTTGTTAAACGGTGATATTCCCAATTTGTTAGACGGTGACAAGCATCAGTCAGCTTCCTCGGCTTGTCTGCCTGATGTTGGATGTATGTGAAAAGCTTCAGTCACTTCCAGAATAATCTTGCGAAGCAAGTAACTAGGATGCTTTCGGAGTTGGAGAGGTTAGACCTGCTTCTATTTTGCTGGAGTCACCTGATTCATTGACTGCTAAAGTTAACGGAGCTTTGCAGGTACTTACGGTCCAAGAAGCTGGTAATTGCAATTACTTAAGGAGTGTTTGGATGCATTGTACGAGAGCTGTACCGTTGCAGTTACAGTTTGTTGCGGTTGTTTTGAGAGAGTTACAAGCTGAACTATACTGCTTGGTTTGTGTTGTTTTATAAAAGAGCTGTAAAATGACAAAAACTACATAAAACTATTTGGATAACTTTGAAAAATTGTTGCTGGAAAGCAATAAATGAGGCAAATCACTACATTTTAACAATTTTTTTTTTTTTTTTTTTAAATTTAAATGAACAACATTGTAAGACCTCGAATATAGAATAACACAGGGTCCCATATGAAAAATTACGCATGCCCTATTATTACGCTCCAATGGGGGGAAAGGCAACATGAGTGGATCTTTTTTCAACCAATTTCCCAAGTTAATTACGATCTGCTGATAACCATGCGACCATGACAGCCACCACCACCATCCCTTATACATGAACTCTGATCCTTTGTAACCTCGGCTTGTCGTGTGGCTTCGTGACAATACCACAGGCTGACAATAATATTTATAGGGGTAAAAATGTCAAAAAATGTTCAATTAAAAAAAATTGTCAAACTGCACTAATTTTAAAGGGAGAAGCTATTGGCACCCCCAAAATTGATCATTACACCCCCAAGCTCACCAGCTCCCCATTTTTGTTCACCACACCCCGTGCAATTCTCAAATTGCCTATGCAAACCTAAACCCCTTTTATTTTTGTTTTTCCT
>JAOXJP010234958.1:0-10082 GCA_025762735.1 Platanus orientalis
AGGGGGTCCTAAGTACATATATTGACATAGTTAAGGATAAGTATGATAAAGAGATAACTAATGCTAGGACAATCGAGGGGAGGGGGCGCCAAGTGAGTTTGCAATCATAGTAGGCTTGCACCAGGGGTCAGCATTGAGTCCCTAGCTTTTTGCCTTGGTTATGGATGAGTTGACTAGGTGTATACAGGAGGAGGTGCCATGGAGTGTGTTGTTTTTTGATGATGTTGTGGTGATTGATGAGACTAGAGAGGGGGTAAAGGCCAAGTTAGAACTATGGAATGATGTTTTAGAATCAAATGGTTTTAAGATAAGTTGGACTAAAACAGAATATATTGAATGCAAGTTTGGCAAAAATAGGAGTAGAAATGAGGGAGCAGTTAGAATTGATAACCAAGAGATACCTCAGAGTGACCATTTTCGTTACCTTGGTTAAATCATGCAAAAAGAGGGAGATATTGTAGATGATGTTGCTCATAGAAATAGAGTAGGATGGTTGAAGTGGAGAGGTACTTCTAGAGTATTGAGTGATAAACAAATACTACTAAAATTGAAGGGAAAATTTTATAAGACAGCTATAAGACCGGCCATGCTTTATGGAGCAGAATGTTGGGCAGCCAACAAACAACACTTACATAAAATGAGTGTAACTGAAATGAGAATGTTGAGATGGATGAGTGGCAAGACTAGATAGGATAAAGTTAAAAATGAATCCATTTGCAGGAGCTTAGGTGTAACACCAATAGGTGATAAGATGAGGGAAAGTCAATTGAAAGGATTTGGTTATGTGCAACAAAGAGCAATGACTGTGCCAATGAAGAGTGAGACGATGCAAATTGAGGGGGCTAGAAGGACAAGAGGAAAGCCAAAATTGACTTGGGTTGTAGTAAAGAGAGACATGGCAACTTGTAATTTAATGGCAGATATGGCCATAAATAGAGTGGAATGGTGGAATAGAATTTGTGTAGCTGACCCCAAATAGTTGGGATAAGGCAGTTTGTTGTTGTTGTATTAGTATGTATAAAATGTCAACAAATCTAGTAGATTAATGGTTCCTCACCATGTCCTGTATTTTTCATATTTTAGTATTTTAAAAAATTAAACAAAATGACAAAACAAATAACTTGACTCCCCTATGTAGATTGGATCATGGGCTATAATATATAAAATATTTGGAGTAGACTCTGTAGATAGTAATTTTCTGTAGAGATATTTGAAGTACGTTTAAATTTACGAAAAATAAAACTGGACTGATGTAATAAGTAATGAAGGGTTTATGTGTCAGGTATAATTTTAATATGTTTATATATTATGTAATGTATTATTGTTGTCTACGTAATGACACATGTACTATGCAAATATGTTATTATCGGTTTACATGTTATGTGTAACATGTATATATATTTTAAAATGTACTAGAGTGGTGTATGGTTGGTATTATGTGTAACATAAATTTTGGGTAATATGTAGATAGGTGTAATAGATTTTAATTATTAGCAGAGTGTAGCTGTTTTTTTCCCAAGATTATAGATATGACACGCCAAGAAGATTGGTTGGGCAGGCTATCAATGGGAAAAAGCAAAGCCCATATTTGACTAATTTAACAAAAAGATAGTCGATGGTGTGTTTCACAGTTGAAGCAACATCTTGCCAGTGGTTATGGGAATGTGGTTCAATATACGAATTGCAGAAATGATGTAAGCTTGCATTGCAGAAGCTTCTAAGAGGCAGTGTTGGAAAGGGACCTATCATGAAGATGATTGTGTATAGATAAAAAATGATTATGATGATGAAAGTACTAGATATCCATCCAATTGCAAGGCATAGTTGTAATTGATACAGTATATTCTTGCCATTGGAGCAAGTATAACAGCTAAACACAAAAGAGGGAACTTCCTGGTATAGGAACTTTGGCAGTCAAAGAATGAAAGTGGCTTGCTTACTTGGATGATACCCACACACAGTTTGAGGGAAGAAGAGATCCCCATGGATTGCTCCAAACAACCTAAGATTCAAAACGAAGGAGATTGAACAATGTAGAGAAATGTGAGGGAGACTATTGGTGCAGCAAGTACAAAATTATGTTTTTCAATAGTATTCCAGGCTATACACCAAAGGAACTATATTTCATGAACATAACTGATGAATGTGCTAAAGCCGGATCAAGTGTGAAGGGACCCAGTGCATTCTGTATCATGACAAATTATCTAAACCAAGAGAAGAAAGAATTAAGGGACCACGTTTGGGTGCTGAAGAAGCAGTGGCCAGAGTAGGGAGTGACACTAAATTGTGACAAGTCAGATTGGTTCTTGAAACAACCAACTATCGACTTCACAGCTTACTGTTACAGCATGAAGATATTATTGATCTATATCTATTTTTAATTGCTTCATGGTGCAGGATATCAAAAGCTTGAGGCCAAACTGATATGGGGCAGCCTAAGCTTGCATATCTTCCTGCTGTGAGCCCAAAATTAAAGTAGCAGAAGCTAGGACAGATTTAAATAAACCAAGAAAAACTTAATAAATTCACACCCAAACACTTCAAATTTAACAAGGAAATAAAGGGAAAAGAGGAGAAAAAAATCAGAAGAATTAATAGAGGATAGAAATGCAAAGAAGGGAAGAAAGTAGAAGAAAAGGGGGCTGTTTTAAGGTTTCTGGAATTTCTGGGCAGAACCACAAAATTACCAAAATACCCCTTCTGATGCATCATGATTATTCTGAAAATTTACAAGTGTTCAGATGTATATCCAATATATCACCATGCAAAATTTGAGGTCATTCTAACAAATAAAAGTATATGAAAACATGGATTTACCAGTCAGCAGTGTTTCCTTTAACAGAATACATAAAACAGTGGAGGTTCTTTGATCAAGAACTTGATCACAATAGAGGGGAATCAAGGGGAGATTAAGGGGATTGGATGGGGAGGAAAACCCTGAAAAGAAAGAATGAAAACAGGGCCTTTTAAGGGGGGCGATTTACTTATAATTTTCCCTCAAAACAAATATTTAAGAACTCAAGATTAATGACTTTAAACACAGAATTTAGAAAAGGGCTTTAAAAGGATTTCCAAACACTAAATAAGGATTAAAATAATGTCAAACCCTGAGAATGAAAAGATCACATTACCTTTTATTTTATGGTGTGATAGAGTCAATTCTGAAGTTTATAAGATCTAGACTTGAACTTGATGTTTGCAGAATCTATTGGCTTCCAGCACCTCTAAACCTTCTGATAGTGATGATATTGCAACAGAAATAAGAAAGAAGTAAAAGGAAGGATTGAAGAAGATATGAGGAAATAGAAGAAGAGATTAGAAGAAAAGAACAAGACAGAAGAGAGGAATAAGAAGAGGATAGAAGAAGAAGAAGAAGAATAAGAGAGGAGGGAGAAGACTAGGGTAAACCCTAGGGGAGCCCACGGCTACACCAAAGCGAGGGAGAGAAGAAAGAGGGATAAGGAGCCTAGCCTAATGGGGTGCCTTTACAGGCTTACATCTCAAGAAAATAGAAACTAACTAAAATTAGAAACTTCTAAAGGGCTTGCTCAGATCTTTGGATGAGAGCAAGCTTATTAGGGTCTAAAAATCAATTTGGATAAGAGCAAGCTTACTGGGATCGGTCCTGTTCAGAATATCCAAGGGCTTGCTCAGATCTTTGGGTGCCAAGTGCAGAAGCTTCCATCCAAGTACCTGGGTCTTCCCTTGGGAGCTAGATATCGTGCCAGGACCCCATGGAGCCTTATAATTGAACGTGTGGAGGGCCAGGTGGATGTGTGGAAGGCCAAGCTGTAATCTAGAGGCGGCAGACTGACTTTGCTGCGATGTGCGCTGTTGAACCTTCCTATCTACCTCATGTCTATCAAGATGATGCCGGCATCGGTAATTAGGAGAATTGAGGGGGCTATGAGCAGATTTCTGTGGAACTCATCTAAGGAGAGGAGCATCCATCTCATGAGTTGGTCCAAAATCTGTGCTCCATTGGAAAGATGGGATCTCGGCCCTCAATCTTTAAAAGTTATAAACCAAGCTCTTTTATTCAAATGGCTTTGGAGGTTTGAAGAGGAAAAGACAGCTGTATGGAGGGCCATTATCGCTGCCAAATATGGGACAGACTTAATGGGATGGACGAGCATGCAACCAACGGAAGCTTATGGGTTTTGGTTTGTGGAAGGCTATTGCAGCTGGTTATGAGGAATTCAATAGACATATTTCCTTTAACGTGGGTCTTGGGAATCAGGTGCAATTTTGGGTTAGATAGATGGTGTGGTGCTCCTCTTATGGATGTGTTTCTTGACATAATCAGTGTGACCCGGCTCAAAAATGGGACCGTTGGTGAACATCTTTGTAGAATGGATGGAACCCAGAATTGGAATCTGCACCTTAGACGGCATCTCAATGATTGGGTGGTACCCCATCTGACATCCCTTATTGAACTTCTGGAGAAGGCTCCTTCAGCAGCTCCTAGCATTGATGATAGTAGAAAATGGGATGGTTCTCCTGACGAGTTCTTTTCGGTTCATGAGTGCTATCAGCTTTTGGCCCCCATCGAGGCTTCTAGCATTCCATATTATATTGTGTGGAGATCCGGTATGCCTTCCAAAGCTCGGTTCTTACTCTGGCATATTTTCCATAATTGGCTTCTGACTGTCGACAACCTAATGAGAAGAGGTTTTCAGATGGCTAACATGTGTAGCTTGTGTTCCTCAGATGTTGAGTCAATCAGTCATCTTTTCTTTCACTGCAGGATTGCAAACTTGATGTGGGCATATTGTAAGAGGTGGTTCCACAGAGCGTGGATCACTCCGCCCTCTATGCAGTCGTTTATGAACTCCTGGAGTGAAGAGAATATGGGTGACTTTTCCCCTAGAGGCAGAGTTATGTTGATGGCGATTCTGGCTGTCATTTGTTGGGTTATTTGGAAAGAGCGGAATGAGCGTATTTTCTAGGAATCGTTTTCTCTGGAAGAATGGCTTCTCTCTTCAGCTCTTTCGCTTTTGTTCTATTGGGTTTCTCACTTGCAGGTCTTTAGGTCTATAAGATATTCGGAATGGGTTTTCGGAAGGGATGAGCTGATATCCCTTTAGTTCCTTCTTGTGGCACTGCTTGTGTTTGTATATTGGGCTTTACCCATCTTCCTTTTTATGCTGAATAAATTCTTTCTCTTTACCGATCAAAAAAAAAAAAAAAAAACTTCTAAAACTCCTAACTTGTGACCAAAGACTTTCTAAATACAAAAAGACTTCTAAACTTGACTATTAGAGTTATCCCAAAAAAAACAAACTAGGACTACTAAAACTTAGGAAACAAAAGGGCCTGTCGACTAACAAACTAGAGGGCCCCACTTGGTTGACTTTTAAGTCTCCAATAGGACAAAACACCTAGCTGTCGACCAGCATACAAAAACCCCCAATTTTCCCTTTGCTTTTAGCCTTTTTACATACACCCTTGAATAAAAAAAAATTCCTAAACTACCCATGGCACTACTGGCCCTATTACAAAATTGTCCCACCCCTAACACTCAAACCAAACCATGTTGCACACAGATCTTGAACTTAGTCCTCTTGTGGGGTGGCATATACATTAACCTCTTAACCATGTCCGCATCATTTCATTATTCCAGCTGTTAGTCAAGTTTGTAGTAAATCAATAGTAAATAATTTATTATCTATATCAACTAATAATAACTTAAACCCTAATGTTTTATTAAATAGATATGCACATTTTAATTTTGTTATATGCAATAGTATCAACACTTCCTGGCCAGTTCTTGCTATCTGACTTTATGAAATCAGCACTTTCCCACTCTTTAGCAAAACCTGCACTTGGTTCCTTCATACGATTAAAATATAAACTGACATTGATGGTTCCTACGATTAGTTTAGGAGAAAACCATAACAAAGAAATGGCAGTAAACAACTCATTTAAAAGTGATTCAAGTGCAGCAGAACTACAGGTTAAATGAGCGATTTTATATATAACTTTCACTTCTGATGCCACCCAAATAAACCAGGAACGCATATCGGAGTAATGAATGCTTAGAAAAAGCCATCCTAACAGAAAATAACAACCTAACACACACTTTACGAACCTAATGTAGCATCCAAGATGAGAGGTGGACTTGATACTTGGGATGCTTTAACAGTGTATGCCTTGAGAGCATCATCCCATCTCTGCAATTTTTCGTACCTAAACAAATCAAGGGTAATCTGAGTAATTAACTCCATCTTAAAAAATAAAAAGAAACGAATGACAGCAGGATTGCCAGCAAAAGCTGATGAAACTATGGCAGTATATCAGGACCATCTCCAGGTCATATTTAAAGAAATAGCCAATATCGAAATTTAACGTAATTATATGGAGTATTTTACTGCTTCAACTTACCAGGACTCCTTCAGTTGAACATCCAAAATTTGCTGGGCAAAAGTCAGTATCCCAACTGCTGCCTGCAAAAACAATCTTTCATTAAAGATGAAAGTATTTTGGACAAATTTGACAAGGACCACATTAGATTGTAAAGTCAGTAAAACATAATTTCCAAAGAAGAATATAAGACCTCATGCTGGTGTAATTGATTATTTATATGTATAAGAGCTTCCACCACAGCAACTGGGTTTGCATCCGTCTTCTTGGAGCATGCACCTTCAAACTCCATCTCTTTGTAATGTAAAGCCTTTGCAAATGCTCGACACTAAAGAAAAGTAATAATCCAGTAAAACACATGTAACACTAAAGAACTTTTCAAATGCAAGACAACAAATGGAAAAAGATTTTACTCAAAAATAATAATAATAATAATAATAATAATAAGCAGAAGCAATGAGGTAGAGAAGCTGTTAAAATTTATACAATGAGAAAAACTTACTTTTTCTGCAAGAGCACCAAGGAGACGTATATCTATGGGCAGAGGTTTCTCATCGTGCTCCATAAACTCCGCCTGCAAAGATACAGCAATAAAATCTCTTCATGGTGTAAAAGTGTAATTCAGGCATCCAGTACTTATGGGCTCTAGCACTTCTAGGATACCCTGACCCACGCATAGCCAATTCAAATTGGATAACTTTCACGTCACAGATACATCTAATTCTCAACCTTCATAAAGCTCCAGCTTCGACAGTCATGTCATATTTTCATCTAGTCTCTAGTTAGCTTGGAAAAGAACATAGATTATCACTTTTAAATCAATGCATAGTTGTTACAAGAATTACTATCATTTTATACTCGGTGAGTTATTTCTAACTTCTAAGTTCAATGATATGTATGCTCTGACAATCTTTCCCACATAACTCAACAATACTCACATAAAAAACTAATAGACATACACTTTCATATGGTCCTAGAGCAGCATTAATTTTTTCATAGGAGACAGGTGGGTCCAAGGGACTCATCCAAGACAACATGTTACCTTGTTAATGGAAATAAACTATGCATGTAGAATGGCGTACCAAGTTAAGAAGTGTTGCCAGAATTTCAGGAGGAATATTTGGAGAAGAAAATGCCATCTCTAGACTACGAACTAACTGATGCTGAGAAGTCTCATTCAGTTGTGCCCAACAACTAACAAAGCCAGCTGCAAACAATTCCCGTCCAACAAAGGGCTGCAAATGCTGATGGTCAGAACTCACAATTCAATGAAGAATATTACAAGTAAAAACAGATTGTCACACCTGCAACTGTGCAAGCTTTGCACAGGTTCGTAAAGCTGGGGAAGGAGATTCCTTGAGTAGCTCAATGCTAAAATGCCTCATCCACTCCGCCCAATCTTCCTTAGTACTGCGCTGAGAAGCCTCCCCGGCAGTCCGTAGTCGCCCATCATTAACCTGTAAGAAACTAATGAAAGTTATAACTGTTGCTGGCTGCAAAGCCACAAAGGGTCACAAGCTGATTAAATGGATCAATTTTCTGGTAGTATGGACTAACCAGTAAAAAAGAGAAATTCCTAATAGATGAAGCTTTATATGAAATTGCAAAAGAAACCATTATGCTATTGGTAATCTAGGGTACATATTGCATTCTCTACAAAAGCCTGGGCTAACTAGAAAAAGCTGAAAATTTCTTAAGATATATAGCTATAAATGAAATTACAAATAACCCATGCTGCTATCTGAGATCCAGAGAACATATAATGTTCACTATAGAAGCTGGAGATGATAGTCAATTTAAATATCAACTAATTTTCAGGAAGAGTTGGAACTGTAACAGGTCCAGAATAAATAACATATTCAATATTTTATTTGTATTTTTTTAAATATACAACACCTAGAAAAGTTTATGGTTTGGATTCAAATCCACACAACCATGATCAAATAATTAGTAGAAACTTCATTAAAATATTAAACTTCCATTTTTAATTTAAAAAACAAAACAATTCCAAAAGAAAGTATGTGGGTTTGGATCCAAACACACAAATATTTTATAAGTTCAATAATACTGAAAATTTCACCCAAAAAACAAAAAAATTCTAACTTTTTTAGGATCATTGCTTTGCTACAATGGTAGCAATTTGGGTTGCTAGTGTAAAAACATGGGTTCAAGTCTGGTGAGTAGCCACTTTGTGCATAAGAAAAGCCAAAGGTAAGGTCTGTATCCTGTCCACCCCTCTCAACATCCTGTAATCATGGGACCGGCACTGGGTAATAACCTTTTTAATTGTATTTTTTTTCAAATATTCTATTTTTCAGAAAATAAAGAAATCAAAACATAGAAAAAATTGGAGTAGTTGGTGACAAATTTATACGTTTGTTTCCAAAATATTTAATCTATCATTACTTGTCCAAATAAACCAATATACATATAAAATATCTAATTTGTAATTTTTGGATTAATTAAAAATAAATAATAAAAAAAATCAAATTGGACCATAGATCAGTGGGTTTTGATACCAAACCCACAGATCCAAGGACATTTCTTACATATTTTCAGACAATAATCAATTTAAAAAAAAAATACTTTAAAAATTAGATTTTTTATTGAAATATTTGTTTGATATATATAGCATCAATTCACGATGATATAAGAAATTTGGGTTTAGTATACAAAAAACTGCCTCGAAATGATTCAGGGAAGAACCCTAAAAACCTTACCTTTGATCCAATGAAATCACAAGAAATACAGGTTTTTTATCAACAAAATCTAATGATTTTGTGAGAAAAATGTCAAAGAGCAAATGCACAAAAAAATAAATAAATAAAAGAAATAAAGAAAAATGAGTTTTGGAGCACCCAATAATCGCAAAATCTAACTATATGATAGTTAGATTCAAGGTGCAGTGGATTCATCCGGAATCCCTAAGTAAGTTTATTCTATCGCTGGCCACACCAGTCCTTCAAAGACCGGAGCCAGTTGGGGCTGGAGGTTTGGAATTTGATTCCAGTGGCAATCTGTTGGATCATATGGAAGGGGCATAATAGAAGAATCTTCAAAGGAGTGCCTCACCCTTTTCACAAGATGATTGACTTGGTTCTTCCAAGAATATATGATTGGATGTCCTCTTCTAGCAGTGGCTGTCCTCCCTACAGGATGTGGATCTTTGATTGGGATGCTTGTATTTTAATAGCTTAGTTAGGATTTTTTTTTGTTGTGTGTTTTGTTCTTGCTTGTTGCTTTTGCTATGCCTTTTCGGGCATTTTGTCATGCTGCAGTGTGGAGCCTTTTCACAGCTTTCTTTCTAAATAAATTCTCTTATCCTTCAAAGAAAAAGAAAAAAAAAACGATGGCCAAATTATCTACAACCATTTTTTTCACAGATCGACTGATCATTCTCAAGGATCAACTGATCCTCTACAAGTAACAACTGCACATGAATGTTGTAATATGAAAGACCTCAAGATTACCTTATGCTATAGCCTATGTTTCTCCAAAAACAGTGAGATGTGAATGTTGTGGTATACACCCTGCCATTTAACATGCCACAGGCTGTCCTTGGGTTTCTATGCCTAGCTTTAATCCAACATTAAGTTGGAGTTAGGTTCTCATTCTCTCGATAATTTCTAGCGTAAATGTCACTACAACAACAACAACAACAACAAACAGCCTTATCCCAACTATTTGGGGTCGGCTACACGAATCCTGTTCCGCCATTC
>JAOXJP010234959.1:0-10082 GCA_025762735.1 Platanus orientalis
CCCCCCAACTCTCCCCCCAAAGAAAAAAAAAAGGTTAAGACTTGATTTAGCTTCTATCTTTATAATCGTAACAATCTATTTTTTCATTTGATTAGATTTGATTAATCTTCTATCTTTATCATTGTATCTATTTAAACCGCTTGTTAAAAGTATATTATAAGATGTCTCTAATTCATTTTTTTTATGAACTTAGAAACAAACCTCAATTAACCCTTCTCATTTTCACGGTGGTGCCTTTGTCCCAAAACCGTGAAGAAGGAATGGGTGGGTACCTTTGTCCCAATTGACCTTTCTCATTTTCATGGTGACGCCTTTGTCCTATAACTGCGAAGAAGGAATGGCTGGTACTATGAGGTCATTGTCTAGTGATGGTCGCTAATGATCCCCTTTTTACAAAACTGGAAATATTGTTTAGTTTAAACCACTCCTTAGAAAAAAAAAACATGGTATAAGGCACGGTCCCTAACAAGAAGAGCATCCTGCAGCCAAAAGAGGGACGAGGACCTGCCTCTCCGAAGTTCGAGTTCTATGCCAACGCCCCCATGCTTGGGTGCGGTATATTTCTTCCATAGGGAAGACCCAGGGTCAAATCCCTGGAGTGGTGGGGGTGAGCAGTGCACTGCAGTGTCGCCTGCTCGGGTTCACACCGGCTCAGTTCAGGCTTGTCTTGTGCGGTTGTCAACATGCATGTAGGCACACTAAGTCGTAACCACCAAAAAAAAAAAAAAAGAAGTAAAAGTTCTACAGTGATCATAGGAAGCTAGAAGATGGGCAACAGCTACTACAACCCCCCTCTCTCTAATGAACTGAAACTTAATATTATCAAACGAAATATATGTTTAGTCCAGGATTCAGTGTCCAGGACACCACCAGGTGACTTCACATGGAAAAATATGAGCAGGGAGTAGATGAAATTTCAATGTCCCCCCCATTTTATTCCAAATGAAGTCACTTTGTGCCCTGGACACAAATCAAATCTGATCCCATTATCGAAAGATACAAAGCCAACACCCATTTATCTTCTATATAGAAGACTCAAGGTCGAATCCCTTATATGCAGCGCATGAGTTGCGTGATCTGATTCTCTCTGGCTCAGTCCAGTCCCGTCTTGTGCGGCTGTTGATGTGATAAGAGGCACAAGTGGTCAGACAAAATAAAAACTTAGCTTGGCAGTCCTTATAGCTGCTCTAACCTCCCATGGCACATCTTATTTAATTAAATTTTTATTTTTAAAACCCAATCGAACCACCTTTTAATTACTCGACCATTTGTAATAACATTGCTCGCATGTATCCTTCCACCACCAGCCTTTTAATTCCTTTAGGCCTTGGCCACCTGAAGACCCAATCGAACCGCATGACCTTCAACTTGAGAAGGGGGGATACCTGGTCTGGTCTCCATTTTGGCCACCTCCGAAAGGCCATTCTGGTTTCTAAATACGGCTCTGATGCCTGCAAAAGAAAAGTCAGTAGAAGTGGATCCATCAAAATTTACTTTCCTTCACCCGCACATCTTCTAGAAGGAGTTATTCTCTAACTTGTAGATTGCAGTTGGATCCCGAGAAATCCTCGGTCTAAAGACTCAGTCTGGTTGCCATAAAAAAGTTTTTTCATGACAAAATTTTCTCCAAATATCATTTTTAAGCTATCCGGTTGTCATGAAAAGTTGGTTTTCACATGTTTTTCTCATGATTTTGTTTTCTTTTCTTGTGGGATTTTCTTTTCTGTTCTTTTCTTTTCCATACAATTCAAGGCAACCAGACAGGTTAAAATGAAAACTCCCACCTTTTTTCACCAAGCACTGAATGATAACACACTGCACGACACTCAGTTTGTGCCATAGAAAATCCTCTCTCTGGCTCTCTGTGTAAATATAGAAATTCCCTCTCTCTAACACCTTAAATCTTCTATGGATTATATATAAACAGTGGTAGTCTTTATAAGCACAATATCAAGACACATGGCACACATGCTGGGGATAAGTTCTCTAACATTCGTTGAACCCCATTTAAATCCCATTGATCAACTTGATCAGGATGATTGTTATCGTCTGATCTTTAGACTTCAAATGCGTGAGATTTATCTTGTTAAGCTTTGAGTAGGGCTGTCAACGGTTGGATACGAGTAGGATATAAGCATATCCGTATTTATATTTGTTTATTTAATTGAATATCAGATCAAATTCAAATATTTTACAGATATTTACAAAACAAGGACTTAGGAATTATAAAGATAAAAGACGATCGATAGATCAAATGTGAGAATGGGGAATTGGCTATTGGAACTTTCCTTCTTTCAAATTGGGAATGGGAGATGAAAAACTGGTTAAGGTTAGAGAGAGGATTGTATCCGCTCCTCTTAACTTCCGCTCCTCTTTGCACTGTGTCAGGGGGTGGGCACATCAGCGCCGACAAGTGATATGCACCCGCCCCCCCCCAAAAAAAAAGTAAAAATCACTTGTCAGTGCTGATGTACCCACCCAGGGGGCAGAGAGGAGCAGAAGTTAAGAGGTTAATGTATTCATATGTTGAATTCTACATAACATGTCGTATAATATTATAATATAAATATTACTTATATATTAATTTCAACAGATGCAGATATTTAGTTCAATAATTGAATTGGATATAGATGCATTCGAATCGAATATTAATAGATCAAATACGGATAAAAATCAGATAGTTGACTGCCCTGCTTTTGGGGTCATTGCTCAATTATAATATAAGAATGTTGTACATGTATTCTTGTAGCTTCTTTCCATGGCTGACCAGTGAATGCAACAGGATTTGATGGTAACGTGTGATAGCCAATAAGCAAAGAAGAAAAGAAAAACATTAAGGATAACGTGTAACCAATACAAAATGCACGCGTTTGGTCTCGTTCTTTTTTTCTTCAGACAAAATTGGGGTAATACTTGGTTGTAATAATTTGGCTTCAAAAGGTAGACAAAGAAAACATATACCTAAAAACCCTAAAATAATCAAAGTCCAGGATGACTAATACGTTGTTTAATCTGAAAACCATGAAGTAAAGCAACTTAAATTTGTACAGTGTTGTTTGGAAACCTAACATGGGTTGCCTTTTATTTGTTTATCTAGTCTGCAGATTCTGGATATCGCCCCAGCCTTTTTCAACCCAAGCCAAACCGACCAAACAACCCAGTTCCTCCCTCAAAATAACCGAGCTAATTTGCCCCCTTTTTCCATGGGTTAAGGTTAGGGTTAGGGTTCATTCATCATGAAAAGGTTTAAACTAGAATCATGTCTAACTTGGGCAATTTTTGAACCCACCCGACCCATTTCCATCTTTTGTTGTGTGTGTGTGTGTGTGTGAGAGAGAGAGAGAGAGAGAGAGAGAGAGAGACGTCTCACAATTAATATCATAGAATAATAGGGAAGTCATCAACCAATGGAACCCTAACTTTTTAACATACAGCTAATGTTTAGTCCTTTAAAATTTCACACAAATTGGTTTCCAAAGTTTGGTAATTTAGTTTGGGAATGCCCACCAACCAAGCCAATATTAGTTGCATCCTCTCTTGACTTTACACAACTTCACACAAAAGACTCTATTGTAATGCAAAACCAAAGTAATCATCCTACAAATTTCTTACTTACTTATATATCTCAGTAGTCTAACCAATCCATCCCAATCTTTGTCATAGAATCTGAAGAGACAAAAACAAACATGGCATTTTCACAGTATTCCTCACCTCCCTTCCTCCAATGCCTAGCCTTAATCTTCTCCATCTTAAGTGTTCTCACCATCAATTTGCATGCAGAAGACCCTTCTTTAACACTGGATTATTATTCATCTTCGTGTCCAACTGTGCTAGAAATTGTTCGAAAAGAGATGGAATGTGCAGTCCTGTCTGATCCACGTACGGCGGCGTTGGTACTCCGGTTGCATTTTCATGACTGCTTTGTTCAGGTGAGTTGTCCACAGCCATTACTGTGTACCAAACTCTATGAATATGGAGTTGAGCCTTGTGCACTAGTTGGCCATAATGCGCGATAATCACATTAATATAGTGACGCTAAACATCCAATCGGTTGCTTAAATTTGGATTATCGCCAAAAGTTTGAGTAACAACTCATAATTCACGTAGAGTTAATTGATTAGTGATTAGGAACATATCTAGTTTGTGTGTAGTAAGTAAAATGGCTTATCCATGAGGTGAGAACCAAAGTGGGCTCTCCAAACTCCAAATTGAGCCCTTACCAAAAAAATAAAAATAAACTCCAAATTGAGCAATTACTTCTAAGATCTTTTACTCCTCTTAACTGTTGATTAAACGACCCACCATATGCTATATTCTACAGTATGGTGACCCTTGGATAAAAAATTTCTCTGATGTCAAACGACCTTTATCTCTGGATATGTATGGGTGCAGGGTTGCGATGGGTCAGTTTTGCTAGATGATACAATTACCCTCCAAGGAGAGAAGGAAGCACCCCCTAATGCCAATTCTTTGAAAGGTTTCAGTGTGATTGACAGGATCAAGAACAAGCTCGAATACGAGTGTCCCGGAATCGTTTCATGTGCCGATATACTAACTGTTGCGGCGAGAGATGCAGTTATTCTGGTAAAGGAATACATACATGCACTGTTAGCATGTTAGGAAGTTGATATTAATTCAACAATGGCATTTTAGTCATCTCTGACAAAGGGCTTTAGTAGTATATTTTGAAGTACTCTGGTATCTTATGCATAGGATGATCCTTTACATCTCTTTCAGGTTGGTGGACCTTATTGGCATGTTCCTCTTGGTAGAAAGGATTCTACAAGTGCAAGCTTCAGCCTTGCAATCTCAAACCTTCCTAATGCTGATGATGGCCTTCTCACACTCATATCAAAATTCCTCTATCAAGGCCTCTCAGTCACAGATATGGTAGCTCTTGCAGGCAAGTTCCACACATGTTGTGCTTATATAAATGGTTCATTTTCTTTGTATAGTCTTTGAAGCATGCAGAGATCATTCCCGTCTAAATTCAAACAATGGATGGACTGAGGATTGTTATTTGTAATCTGCAGGTGCACACACCATAGGCATGGCCCGCTGTGAGAGCTTCCGAGGGAGAATTTATGGTGATTTCAAAGAAAACACGAATTCGTATCTCAGCAACTTGAAATCTGTTTGTCCTGCTAGGGGAGGAGATGATAATACAACTGCATTGGACTATGTTACACCTGAACTTTTTGACAATTCCTTCTACCAGTTACTGCTAAGAGGGGAGGGACTACTGAATGCAGATCAGGAGTTGTACTCTAGCTCATTGGGGATTCAAACGAAGGAGCTTGTTCAGAAGTACGCTGCGGATTCACTTGCTTTCTTCGAACAGTTCTCAGATTCCATGGTGAAGATGGGAAATATTACCAATTCTGACAGCTTCACCACAGGGGAAGTAAGGAAGAACTGCAGATTCATTAACACATGAGGTCCAAGTAGTAATTGTATTGGTTATGTTCTGCCTATGCTAATAAGTACAAATAAGGTGCTTTATACAAACATTGTTATGTCAATTAGTTACAAAACATACATTCCATGTACCACAGCAGCTACTGATCATTTCTTCGTTTTCTCTTCGATTGAATCGATCAATCGATCATTGTAGTCTTATCCCAATATTTGAGTAAGCTACACAAATTGTGTTGCGCCTTATTTCATCTTGGAAATTGAAACAAAGGTTATCCTGTTTTTCATTTCTCTTAAGTAATGTAGTAAATTTGGCTTGCTTTTGATTTGGGCATTTCTAAACCAGCAAGAGTTAGTCAAATCTTGATCCTTGTGCTAATACACATAGGGAGCTCCATATTAACATTCTTATGTCAACAAGTTACTAGGTACATATATACTGTGTATTTATCATAACACCCTCCTTAACCCCCTAATGTATTTATCAAGATACTCTTTGTCAAGCAATGTGCCATGCGTTGATTGGTACTGGGGTGTTATTTCTCCAGCCCAACTGGAGATGATTCATAGCATCCTGAAAATTTGGTATAGTTGACTTGGAATTATCTCCATGTCAATTGGAGAGAAATACCACCAATTATGCCAGACGGGGGTATTTCGGAAAACACATGGGATGCAAGAATGTGTTTTAGTAAAAGTAGAGGATAAGGACCTCATGTGTATTTATCAAAATACCCATTGTCTATTTTTCATGTCATATGCTGAGTTGGGACTGGCTGGACTGCTCTTCATTTGAGATGGAGATGATTCAAAGTTCAAACTGGGTATCATGTTATGTAAGGTATGTTTTTGTGAAATTGAGGGAAGTATGCATAAATGATTATGGGAGAACAATACCTCTATTTCCCATAGTTTTTTTTTTTGGTAGAAACCTATATCCCATAGCTAAGCTTGTTTAGAAGAGTTGCTTTTCAAGAAATGTATTTATGTGAGAAATGAGTATCTTGGTAACCATGGGATACACAAACACTAAGTTTTTATCTTCCAGTAATTAAAAAAAAAAAAAAAAACTATAAGTTGATATGAGTTTCTCCATGGTGTGACTGTATAGCTTCTTTTAAGTTACTTGCTACAGCCCCCTTCAAATAAAATAGATCTCTCAGTATCCTCAGATAGCTTCAAAGGGTGGAAATTCTTCCAAAAACTGGTTCAGCCTATTCCTAGATTGGCTGACCTTCTATGCTATTTGCAGCTATTTAAGACAAGGCAAGGCTAATAATAATTCCTTTTTTCTTCTTAGTTTTCTTACTTCTGTAAATTTCGTTGATGTTTGCCTTTTCAGATCAAACAAAAACAGATATATCTATCCCTTTACTTTTGGGAGACCTTGCATCTTAATTCGTCCATAAATGGAGAGAGAGAGAGAGAGAGAGAGAGAGAGAGAGAGATGCAAAAGTTTAATGTTTTTCTTTTGGAGAATGATTGCCTGTGTTGACACAGGCCTATTTAGGTTTGCCATTGATTGACACATGATCTGTTATTTTTGAATATGTTGTTCTCTTTTTTTACACCTAAACACTTTTTTTACACCCCAAACAGCTTGTAATTCACCATAACCACTACAGACACTTATCATTACAGAACATTTTCTATCTCATCTTTTTTTTTTTTTTGAGAGGAGGTATAAGGTATTTGAGAGCAAATCCTCTGCAACAAGCTTAAATGACATTAAACATTTCAACATTGGGTAGGAGTTTTAATACACATGTCAGGCTGTAAACTTACAAGTAGGCCACCTTTAACCATGTGTCGTTCTTTGACCTCAGTTTCCATTTAATATTTATTCTGAAGGTTATTTAGATAGAAGAAACACTCATACCCTGTCATCTTCAATACACTCCATACTTTTAGCACAAAATAAAGAGGGTCGGGGGGAAGTTACGGACTGGTTCAACCAAATTCCATCTTATATTGACCTAACATAATCTTCTCTGATTGCCACTTTGATCGTTCTAACCGTCATTTGGTTGTTAACCAGACTAGTCAACCCCCTTAAACCCTCTTCCTGGGTTCGGATTGGCACCCATTCAATTAGGCCGCGTTTGGTTGCCACCTGAAATGTAATAATCCCATTATAAATTCCCTTGGCATTCGAATGTTTAAGCCGAAGCTATGAAATGAACTCATTTCGAGTCATACTACATTTGCAGTTAAAAGTTATAAATAGGGTCATCTTAGAATTTCATAAAATTAAATCATTTATATCATTCACTTTTATATTGGTGATGATATAGATATAAGTCCATTTTTTGTAGGGTTCATATGCACATAAATGTTAAGGGAAACGAAACCGTAATGACTTCATTCCTGGTGGCAGCCAAACACTGCATTAGTGAACATGGGACGAATCTAGCAGGGGTTTTCCTTTGCATTTCTCAATTGGGAATTCCCACCCATTTTGTTCCACATGTCATCCCTTGGTGTCCAATACACCATCCTGGACAGAACGTTTGCTTTGTTCTCGATTTTATAACAACAATTGGGTTCAGGTTGCAATTTATTCAGCAACCCGACCCATTGCCACACCTTCAGGATCGCAAGAGCTTCTGTGGAATAAAGAATATTTTGCCAGAACCCGTTCTCTCCGTCAACATAAAGGTACAAGTTTCAATCAAAACTTAAAAGGGCACATAAGTTAGACCAATTTTCGTTATTTGGTTATCCTTCAGAGTTTTCCAAAATTATGTGAATGACTGGTTTTATTTGATGTTGGGGCTATATAAAGAGAAAGGATCCTCTGTCCAGTTATGCACAGTTCCTCCCCATCACGCGCGGGGGACACTTTGCATGGAACCACACCCCATGAGGGGGTGAACGGTGCTTCCTGGACAAAACATTATTTCGGTTATATATAATATAATGACACTTACGAAAGTATTTTCTCTCGTCATTAACCCCCCCTCTCTTCCCTTCTTCACGACACAACTAGATCTATGGGTTTTTTCGCCAGATCTATGGTAGCAAGCAGTTTTGAAAACCAGACCGGATTGGATGGTCCGGCCCGGTTGAATCTGAATCGGCACACTAAACAGTTATGTAGAAGCTCAAAATTGTAATCTCTCAAAAACCGCATAATACTGGTTGGTTTTTTACCAATCCAGTTCTAATATAATTAATCGGTTTTTATTTTTGTAATAAATTGAGAAGAAAAAATTAGAAATGTACTTTTCCAAATTCCAATTCCTTTTTCCATGAATTGCTCTTATTTTTTCGTATTTTATTACATTTGTTGGTATGTCTAAAAATAAAAATCCTGCTCAAAATCAATCCCCCCCCTCCCCCGACCTCTCATGCATACCTCTAAACCAAATCTCATCATACATGCTAAATAGTGAAAAATATTTAATTAACTATGACATTAATATCTCCCTTAATTTCTAGGAATACTACTATGGTAAGTTTGAGGTAATGGTTTTTCTCCAAACCACATATTAAGTCCTTTCATTAGGATGATCTTGAACAAGCCAAAGCTTACCCTATAATGTCTTCAAATTAAGAGACAAGGTAAGAACCATGAAACTTGATAACAATCTCATTAGTATCACTAAAAATTAGGTGAGAACGAATCTTGTGAGAACTGTGAAAACGGCATCAGGGTACGGAAACATCAGTGCCAAAAAGTGATAAGTGCCCCCCAAAAAGTGCAAATCACTTTTCAGAACTGATGCATCAGCCCCTCTGGTGCCATTTTCACGGTTCTCACGAGATTCATTCTCACATAATCCAAGTTCCATCAGTATGGGTTAGGGCCTAATTCTCATTTAGGAAAAATCCAATTAATTTAACAGATGGATTCGCGTATGCTGCTAGATAAATTACATTTGGCGACGTAATTGTCACTTGTCATTATGCACCCCAGCTAGATTATGGTCGTGTGCAACGTGTGATTAGTATCGTTGCTCGAGCATCACGTGCATTATACTTCACTTCTATGAGCACCACGTGCATTTTTTTTTATTTTTATATACACTTGTAAATTTCCTTATAATCATATTGCTAATTTGCACATCATAAGCCAATTTGACATCAAAAGGGGAAGCTCAACCAAATACCCCTCTCATATCTCTCAAGTCTCAACCCAATCGCCCAAACAAACCAACTATTTCCAATCCATCCTTTTTATTGACGGAAGTTCTAGCGAGTCTAGTTTTTCTGGGTGAACCGACAAGTCTTTAGTTTTCCCAGTCTGATCGCCATGAAAGGGTTTTCTCATGATAAAATTTTCTTCCATGAAAAGTTGATTTTATCATGTATTTCTCATTATTATTTTCTATCCTTCTCTTGTGTCATTTTCTTTTCTATTCCTCTATTTTCTTTTCTATACAATTCAAGGTAACCAAACTGGAACATCCTTTCCCAATAGAAAGAAAACAAGATACTCTAAGGCCACTAAAAATTGGGTGAGAAAGAATCTTGTGAGAACTGTGGAAACGGCATCAGGGTGCAGACACATCATAGCCGAAAAGTGATAAGGCATCAGGGTGCGGACACATCAGAGCCGAAAAGTGAGGGGAATATCACCTGCGCTGACCTCTTTGTGCGACGTCGTGAGACAAGACAGAGGGGAAGTATCATTTCACTTTTTGGGGGTGATGTGACAGCTCCGA
>JAOXJP010234960.1:0-10082 GCA_025762735.1 Platanus orientalis
TGTAGTTATAAGTAGGTTTGTTTAACCATTTTAAAATATTGTCTCTAGTTATTTTTTTTTTTTTTTTTTTTTTTTCCATTTTCTGTTTTCTCTCACTGTTTCTCGCATTACATACTTGAATCCGATCCATGTTTATTCCGCTGTGCTGTTTTAGCACAACAATAATCAGATTAACTTCTCAGGTCCATGCAAATGATAATCCAAACTCTGCAGTCATTTTTTTTGCTGCTGAATCTGCTTTGACAACATTTAATAGACTTATACAGTTTCCTTTTGTTGCCAGCAAAACTCTCTAAAGCTGGCAACTAAGTATGTATTATCATAAGCTTAAGAAAATCCTTAACACACGAATTTAGAAAGGGTGCAGCCCAGGTGGGTTACAACCAGACGAACCCGAGCCAAGGTTCTAAGGCCGAGCACAACTCGATCGGTTGAGTCAGTTTGGCTTGGTTTACCGTATGGAATCAAATTAAAAAGTTCAGTTAGGGCTTCATGAGATTCAAACTCAAGTCTTCTTACACCTAAAGCAACTCACAAACACAAACTCCAAAATGTTCCCCAACCAAACCCAAATTGAAATTCATGAACCAAGCAACTATGTTCACCATCTTCCCAACCAAAATCAATTTGAGATTCATGAACCAAGCAACTATGTTCACCACCTTCCCAGCCAAGCCAGTCTTGCACCCCAACCAAAATCAATTTGAAATTCATGAACCCAGTAACCTTGTTTACCACCTTCCCAACCAAGTCAGTCTTGCGCATCATAGCATGTGACTTGCATGTAGCCCAGATCACCAGGCATGTACCGAGACCGTTGCTAGACCATCATCAGGAATGGGGCTCATGATTACGACAAGCTTTAAAACTTTTTTAAATGGAACCCAAAATGAGCACATCGTTGTATTAGGCGCAGAAGATTTGGTAGGACAACTTAGAGAGTGGCTAAAGCTGGAATGACAATAGAGCCGCAACATCAGTGCCAAAAAGTGAAAAAAATTCCCTAAAAAGGTGAATATCACTTTTCGGTACTGATGTGTCAGCCCTTATGTCGTTCCAACTTTAGTCACTCTCTAAGTTATCCTACCAAATCTAAGCTGTCATAGGCACCTCTCCCCTTACCGGTTTTTAGGGGAGTGGACACAAACTTACCTGCTCTCTACCTGATTAGATTAAAATTTGGAGAATGATTGTCTGTTTTGAGACAGACCTCAAATGGCGTGCTATTGATTGACACATGATTTTTTTGAATTTGATGCCTTTTATTGACAACCGAATTTTTCAATTGAACACTTTTTTGGACCCTTTTACCCTAAAAACAACACGTCTGTTTATAATATACCATATACACTATAGAGGCATTTTTATCAGAGAACATTTGCTTCGTTAAAATTTACATTATAATTTGTGAGCTATCCCACCGGGATTGGTTTATGGACGCTTCCCTTAACAAACGCTCATCACTGCTCCTTATCAGGGGCAGACACATCAGTTTTGAAAAGTGATTTTCACTTTTTGGGGGGTGCATATTGACTTTTCGGTGCTGATGTGCCCACCGCCTGACAAAAAGCAGTGGTTAGCATTCGTTAAGGTTAGCATTTTTTATCCATTCACTATCCCGCATGGCTTCGTATGACCATATCTGCGTGGCGTGGGGTTTACCCATTATGGAAGCCGGATTCCAATCCAAAGGTTTTATAGTGGATCTGAAATCCAAGGACTAATGACTCCCATTCAGTTTTGTAGATGTCGACAGATGGAGCTTCTCACTCTGAAAAGGGGTAGAGCCTCAAAAGAAGTAAAGTTTGAGTTATGGAGAGTGACCCATCTAAGAGAGGGTGGCCCACCAATTGAAGGATTGAAATCCAGGAGAATCCGAAGGTCAGGGATTCATGATCTTTAGGAAAACGACCTTTGATCTTATGTGGTAGATTTACAGCTTTGGGCAGATAAGTGTGGGGGTATTGTCATGATCAGGTGAGTCACCATGTCATTGATAAATATAAGGGCGTGGGAGAAAAGGGAGGGGGCTAATGGTGCAGGGAATTTATGTCATCTCGCACGATGAAAAGAAATGACAACTGCTTGATGAACGTAGTTACATCAGTATCAAAAGCAGGAGATATGAATAGGGTAGGTGGTGGGGAAGGGAAAAAGGTAGGTGCGTGCAGTCGGTGTAGGTCGGCAGAGAAAAGACAATAGGAGAATTTAACGAAGGAATCACGGAATAGACTTTTCGAGTTACCCATCTAGTCTAATCTATTATCTATCCTCCTCAAAAGTCTCTTTGGCCACTCTCTTAGCCTCTAGTTGGTTGTGATGTAATAGTAGCTGTAGCAATGACATTAATGACAAGTTTTGTCCACTCATTCACTCAATTTCACTCCTGCACACACATTACCTGCAGCCACTAGTGCCTGCTTTTCATCACTTCTCATTACTGTTCTGGAAACGTAAAGGTGACGCCTCTCTACGCTCTCTCTCACACGCACGCACGCACTCACACAGGAATGTATACAAACACCTTCTTGACGTTCTTTGATGATTTGGTCTTCTCAACTTAAATCTCATCTCCACTTTTGAAAACTTACCTCACTCAACGCAAAAGTTTGTATAACCTGACTTGCAGTAGTCAAGAACGAAGGGAAACCATGAAAGATAGGGGCAAAGGAGTTGAAGTTTCTGGCAGTAACTGGTTCACAGACTACTGCTCTTCATCAGACCTTCCATGCAGAAAACACCCATCTTCTTCTTCGGTCGGAATCTGTGCTCACTGTCTCAAAGACCGTCTGGTGAAGCTCGTCTGCTCCGACTGTGGAGAGCAACGCCTCTCTTCTTGTTCCTGCTCCGACATATCCTCCTACCGCAATTCATGCAGCATCGAGGTCGGCAGCGTCGGTCGAATCTCGTTCCTCATAGAAAACGAAAGGGCCGACTTCCCACGTTCCGATTCGAAGCCGGCTTGTGCTGAGAAGGCAGAGGATGTTGTTTTCCTCAAGAGGAGCAGCAGCTGCTCCATTGATGTCAAGAGAACTCGGCTTTGGAGGTTTAGGAGATTCTTCAGGAGGAAAAGAGAGAAGGGTCTTGGGTTTTCTGAGAAAAATTTTGGAGGGTCTGATGAGAAAGGTGAGATGTGGGTTTATGATTGTTTGGGTGTTTCTAGATCCGGGTCTGTGACTGGTGGTGAAGTTACTTTTTCCGGCGACGGAGCTTCCGATAATATAAGTGGGAATGTAGCTTCGGAGAGTGGTTTTAAGGGTGTGAAGAAGGATGAGTCTTTAGAATTAGAGAGTGGTTTTAGCGTTTTAAATAGAAGTTCCTTTCCAGCGTCAGAAGAAGCTGATTTCAATGTTGGGGAGGACACGGGTTTTATTGATTTAAAGCTTGGCTTCTCATCAGAATCAAAATCCGAGCTCTCTGGTCTGAAGATGGATAGTTTCTCAGAATTGGAATCTGAGGCAAGTGGGTTGAGAGGTGGTGATTTCTCAAGATATGGATGTGGTTCTTTTGGGCATTTAAGGGGAAAGGAGAGTTGGAGTAATGGAAGGTCTTGCAGGATTACAGTAAATGAGAAAGAGAGTAAGAAGAGCAACAAAAGTTCCAAGGTCTGGAGTTGGATGTTCAGGCATTGATCAAATGGAGAAGTGCAAGGAAGAAAGTTGCTACTGTTGTAGAGCATGGTTCCAGATTCTAGTGGTGAGTTGAAAAGATAAATTTGGGGTTTTGAGCTAACAAATTAAAAGGGGCTGACGAAGGATATTTCAGTGATGTTCATTCCCTTTATTTTTAATTTGTTCTAATGACAAACAGCAATCTGGTGCAAGTAATTAATTAAATGCTCTCTCTCTCTCTCTCTCTCTCCATACAGTCTGCGCAACCTTTGTCTTGATCTTCTCTAGGGAGTCCTTGTGATTTACTGATTTAGCATTCTGGTTATTTGGACCTTCCCGTGTAAGTATGGGCCTGCGATAGAATCGTTTTGCAGTTTTGAAAGTTTTTTTTTTTTTTTTTTTTCGGTTGTGTAAAAGTTTTAAAAGATCTGGACACCATCCCGTGAAGTCCATGGTGTCCTGGACAGAACATCTGTCCTCATCTGATTGAATAGTCTATTGACTCATGACTTCTGAGAGAAGTGTAAATGTCTTCTGTAGGAATCACGGACAGAGGATCCTCTGCGGTACGTGCAACGACAGTCTACAGCGTGTGACACGTATACAATATTTTAGAACTCCCAGGAGTTTTAAAATCACATTGATGTCCAAGACACCAGCTGACTAGTCTGACATGACATGGAATAAGATGGGCAGGTTAGATGAAATTTCAAATTCCCCGTCCATTTTATTCTAAATGAATTCACTTGATGCCCTCAACACCAAATCCTGGACAGGAAATCTGCTCCCAGGTTTGGAAAAGATGTTCTGTACAGGATTTGCGGTCCAGGATGGTGTCCAAGACACCATGAGGCTTCAAATGGAATAAAATGGGTGGGACTTTGATAAAATTTCAGAGTCCCGCCCATTTTATTCCGTGTGAAGCCTCATAATGTCTTGCCTGGACAGAACATCTGCTCTCTTAAGGTTTGTACATGTTATATCTGGGGTCCACATCTCCCCGTGAGGGGGTGAAAGTACATCTTGGACAGAATATCAGTTTTGTGTGGACTATGGGGGAGTAGACAATGTGGGAGTAGAACATTTGCTTTTGCTCCCTTAAATTTTTGTATATATCAGACTGTTGAGCATTTGAACTCCATTTTGGCTTGCAACGAGGATGTCACATGAAAAAAACGGAAAGGATGTTCTGTCCAGGACGGTGTCCTTGTCCAGAGGACATCATATGGAATAAAATGGGTGGGTGACCCATTTTTTTAATATGAAAAATGCATTTTATTCCATATGACAACCCCTGGTGTCCTGGACACCAAATCCTGGACAGAACATCCATTCCCAAAAAATAAAACTAGTCTATACAGTACGGAGCGTTTAGGAATTAGGAAGAGGGTATCTGCAGTCACCTTTGGTTGTTAAATGGAAGATTGGGTTTGGTGTCTAAAAGGAAACTTATTCCAGCAACCACTGGGACTAGTGTTTAAACGGTTAAAATTTTGGAAATTCTCACCCAAATGGAATAACTTGTGTTATAGTTGGGTCAGGGCTAACCCTTGGGTTTTACGGCAACATTAACAATGTTGTGTTTGGTAGTAAATATTCTAGTACAAATTAACAAGAGTAAATAAATAAAATAAGATCAAAGCACAAGATAATAAGAGATACCAAAATTTATGTGGTTCGACGATGTGCCTACATCCACGGATGAGAAACAATCCTATTCACTATGCATGTGAAATTCATACAATAAATATGTAATTTCAAACCCAAAAACCCACACCAAATCCTTTATACACCCTTTCTTTGTCTTACCCTCTCAAAACCCTAAGAAGAAGAAAGCTAAGAAGAAAAAACCCCTTCTTGAATGACTGCTATCTTTCCTTATATTTTTCTCTAATTAAATTAGGGTTTTTCCATGCCTTTGCCGTTCACCACGACTCCTATATCATAAGGTGTCTTTAAAACCTCAAAACAGGTCCTAGCCGTTAGATCATAAGAAGATCTAACGACTGTTGTAGAAGATAAAGACGAATCGACAAATCTCCCCCTTGGCTTTATGTTCAGCCCTTTAGAAGATCACAAGTGGTTGTTTTTGTCTTGTATCATAGTATAACACAACTCCTTAGTACCACACTGATATATGTAGTTACGCATCTCCTTTGCTTGAGGTGTTTCACTCCACTTGGTAAAAGTGGTTTCACCAATCTTCAACAACGAAGTAGATTGATCAAGTCTAAGCAATGTTTGAATTTTTTCATAATAACCGGCTTTGTCATCATGTCAGTTGCATTGTCCTTGGTGTAAACCTTCATTAAATTTATCTTTCCGTATTTAATTAAATCTCATATCCAATGATACTTCACATCAATGTACTTGGCTCTAGAATGATAAACCTAATTTTTCGCCAAGTGAATGACACTTATACTGTCACAATACAACGCCAACCTTTCTTGCTTCAACCCAAGTTCTGTGACTAAACCTATCACCCACAAAGCCTCGTTGGCACCTTCAATGGCTATCATATATTTTGCTTCAGTTTTGGATAAAGCTGCTGTTGGCTATAATATTGCTTTTCAACTAATAAGTTCACCTACAAGAGTAAAGAGATACATTGTTGTATACCTCATCTTGTCCAAGTCACTTGGGTAATTAGCATTAATATATCCCACAACCTGTCTTATTTCTTTATGTTGTTCAAATGAAATGCCAAAATCTATCATACTTTTTAAGTACTTTAGAATTCATTTTACGACATTCCAATGTTCTCTACTTGGATTGTCCATGCACTTACTCACCAAACAAATAGCATGTGAGAGATCTGGCCTACTGCAAACCATTGCATATAAGTCTTCCCACAACACTAGCGTACGACACTTAGGACATATCCTCCACTTCTTTATCTGTAGTAGAACACAAACTAGCAGATAACTTGAAGTGATTTACTAGAAGAGTACTTACTGGTTTAGAGTTTTGCATACTAAACCTCTCTAGCATCTTTTTCACATATCGCTTTTGAGATTCCATACCAAGGATCTTTTTAGCAGCACCTAGATCCTTTATGTTAAATTCATTACTCAACTTGGACTTCAATGAATCAACTTCATGCTTATTCTTTATAGCAATCAACATGTCATCAGCATACAACATCAGTAAAATAAAAGAATCATCCTCAAGAATTCTCTAGTAAATGCAACTGTCATTTTGATTCCTCATGTAGCCAATCCACACCATGAAAGAATCAAAGTGCTTGTACCATTGTCTTAGAGATTGCTTAAGCCCATAAAGTGATCTGTTTAGCATACGAACAAACTCATATTTTCTTTGCTTTTTGATCCCCTCTGGTTACTCCATATAAATTGACTCCTCTAATTCACCATGAATGAATGTTGTCTTTACATCCAGTTGCTTTAACTCTAAATCGAGTAAAACAGCAACGGTTAACATCACCCTGATTGAGGTATATTTTACAATTGGAAAAAATATTTCATTGTAATCAACTCCCTCTTCCTGTCTATACCCCTTTATCACTAATCGAGCCTTGAATTTTTCTCATTCTTTATCTAATGTTGCTTCTTTTTTCCTGTACACCCATTTGCAACCAATCACATTTCTACCTTTTGGTTTTTCAACCAATTCTCAAGTGTTGTTCATGTGAAGTGACTTTTATTATCCAATTTTTATTATCCCTACAACTAATAACATCCTAGAAACAGTATAGATCACCACTACCAACAACTAATGCAAATGCTACCATATCCTCAAAATCATACCTGGTTGGCGCCTTATGAGTTCTTTTGTCCGTGCTTGTAGCAAGACCTTATTGTTGTTCTTGTTGTTGTAGCATCATATTGGAAGACTCCCATTGAGAAGATTCTACCATATTCTCTTTCCTTTTTGACCATGTTGTATCCTCTAGGTCCACCTAAACTGAATTTTCACTAGCATGAGAATCTACTAATTGATTTCCTTCATCTCTATTGCCTTTCACCATAGACACTTCATCAAATACAACATCCCTACTGATGACTTTTTTTTATGCCACTAGATCCCAAAATTTGTAGCCTTTCACTCATTTTTCATATCCAAGGAATATGCATTTTCTCGACTTTGGATTCAATTTAGACCACTGTTGCTTTTGCACATGAACATAAGATGGACAACCAAATATTTTAAAAATGAAATAATCAACTGTTTTACCTGTCCAAACCTCTTTTGGGATTTTGAAGTTAATTGCATTTGATGATGATATGTTGACAATAAAACATGCCATGTCAACTGCTTCAGCCCAACAAGTTTTTGGCCAACCTACTTGCACCCTTGTGCATCTTGCATTTTCAAGAAGTATCATATTCATCATTTCTACTACACCATTATGTTGTGGCTCATCTGGTGTAGTAAAGTGTCTTGTGATACCTTCATCCTTGTAGTACTTGATGAACTTATCTTTATATTCCATTCCATTATTTGTCCTTAAATATTTAACTTGTTTTCATGTTTATTTTTCAACTTGGGCTTTCCATTGCTTAAACTTGGTAAAAACTTTAGATTTTTGTTTTATAAAATAGACTCATACCTTTTAGGAAAAATCATCAATAAATGTCACAAAATAAACAGTTCCACCTTTAGAAGGTACACTTACAGGTTCACACACATCAAAATGTATGTACTGCAAAACTTCCTTTCTTGTATGTTGTCTTATCTTAAAATTGACTCTGCACTGTTTTTCATATAAACAATACTTGTAAAAACTAAGTTTATATGTTTTCACCCTTGTAAGCAAATTCCATTTGTAAAGTTTCAACAATCCTTTCTCACTTATATAGTCTAACCTCATGTGCCATAGAGTAGTATCATTAGTATCACAATCAATAGAAGTAGTTACAACTGCTCCACTTGTAATTGTATTCCCTATCAACTTGTATACATTTCCTTCCTTTTTCCCCTTCATGACAACCATAGCCTCCTTATTGACTTTAAGGACTCTACCCGTTGCCATGAAGATATATCCATTCGAGTTTAATGCATCCAAGGAAATTACATTTTTATTTAAATCCAGAATTTTCCTAACCTCCCTAAGTGTTCTTACCATGCCATCAAACATTTTTACTTCAATGGTTTTTATTCTAATGGTTTTGCAAGCCGCATTATTATCCATTAGAACAGTACCCCTATTATAAGGACTATAAGTATCAAACCATTCTCTATAAGGGCACATGTGATAAGAACAATCGGAATCTAAAATCCACGCTTCAACAAGATAATTCGTGCCTGGACTGACTGAGAGAAGATCTCCATCACTATCTACATTATCTGTTGCAACGCAAGCTTGATTTGAAGATTGATCATTTTTTTTTTCTTTTCCTCCAAATCCTTTTGTCATTTTCTACAATCCCTTTTCATGTGTCATTCATTTTTGCAATAATAACACTCAAATTTGTTGCTCTTTTCCTTTGATTTCGAACGTGGCCTCTCTTTGTTTTTAGACCATCTGTCTTTGCTTCTTCCATGCTGATGACTTGATTTACCCTTAGTTACCAACCCTTTTGCTTGGGAACCATGTCCTAGCTTCTAAAGTGTTTCAGTCTTTCAATAAAGTCGTTGTCACTTCATCAACCTTAAGAGTGTCTTTCCTAATTAATAATGTGGTCACAAGTGTAGAAAGGAACTGGAAGAGAAGCCCAAAGAAGAAGTGCCTTGTCCTCCTCTTTAATTTTCACCTCAACGCTTATAGTTGAGTAATAATTTTATAAAAGATATTGAAATGATCCAAAATATTTGTTCTTTCATCCATCTACAATTGATATAATTGTTTCTTCATAAACAATTAATTTGTGAGCGATTTTGACGAATTTTCTAATTTTTTCCATAATCTTGAAGAAGAAATTTCATTCAAAATATTGTATTTTACCTCTGGAGCGAGATATAAATAGATGGTGCTTACTGCCTTCATCTTAAGTTCCTCCCAGTCACCATCAAACATGCTTGTCGGCTTCTTTTCCTTGTTGAATAGTGCTTTGATTAGCTCTTACTGCACCATAATATCTTTAACCGTACTTTGCCACATGCTAAAATTATTTTTTTCCATCGAAGGGCTACACAATGAACTTAACCATTGAGAATCCTTTCCCTATCATCGTATTGAAATCTAGTAATTAAGAACCCGTTCTTAATTCCTAAAATCCCTAGCCGAACCTGGCGCTCTGATACCACTTGTTGTGTTTCATAGCAAATATTCTAGTACAAATTAACAAAAATAAATAAATAAAATAAGATCAAAGCACAAGAAAATAGGAGGCACCAAGACTTACGTGGTTTGGCAATGTGCCTACATCCACGAGAGAGAAACAATCTTCTTCACTATGTAATGTGAAATCCATATAATAAGTGTGTAATTCCAAACCCAAAAATCCACACCAAGTCCCTTGTACACCCTTTCTGTCTCTCACCCTCTCAAAAAACTGAGAAGAAGAAAGC
>JAOXJP010234961.1:0-10082 GCA_025762735.1 Platanus orientalis
TCCTAATTACATAAAGACTCTAAAATAAATTCAAAAGAAATAAAAGATAATGTCTAACATTAAATCCTAATTAAACTTTAAATCAAACTAAGATAATGTTGCTCCAATATGCACCACACAATCTCTCTTTGTTGCTACACATGTGGGTCCCATCCACACATCACATGAGATCCACTTCAGCCACGATGTCCACATCATTCACTTCCTCCACTCTTTTCCTCTTGTTCTTCACCTTTTTTAAGCACTTTCTTAAATTCTGAAAAATTTCTAGCAACACTCTTTTCCTAATCACTTATTCAAATCTTCATATCAACCTAATTCCTTCTAGGTACCTTCATCCCATAACATAATACATCCATTTACATCAAAAACCCTAATTTTTAACCCTAAAATCTAGGGTTTCTTGAAGTTTTCCCAATTCTTGAATCTTTTACATTCATTTCTTGATTTCTATTTAATTTTCTTAGATTTCTTGCTTCCCTTTGATAATCTAATCCTTCTTAAATTAGTTTCTTTGATTCTTGATTAATTTCTTTAAAGATTTGATTTCTTAAATACTTTCTTTAAATTTTCAGCATTCTTTAATTTCAAGAAACATTTTTTTTTTTGCTTGTTTTAATTGATTAAGTGTAGGAATATTAATTTCCCTAATATCCTACATCAATATATTTTCCTCCCTATTGTAGAGCTACACTTTTTTACATGGGGTTCACCCCTTCTTTTTAAATTAAAAGAAAATATTTCCTTAAAAAACATGGTTTTTGGTTCATATCACCACAATTGAAGCACCTAGACAACTTAAGGTTGAAGGATAAGCTGAATTAGCACAACGTCTCCCAACAGATTTTATCCAACTACATAAAATTTGTTAGGAGATATTCCATCTCATGAAGTTGGGAAAGGAAGAGATATGGAAGGATGAGGCTCTTCTTCAACCAACTAATCAATACAACATGAAAAACTTGTGCCCTTAGAAACTAGTCATTTTTTTTTTTTTGATACCGAGGTATCCCGGCTTCTTAGAGCACCTGACTAAGTCCTTGGGGCATGTGAACTCCTTGCCTCTCCCACGCACCGGGTAAATCGGGCTTTTTACGCCCGGCTAAGTGGTCCCAAGGGGATGAGTTTCAAACTTAGGACCTCCGCTTCTTGAGGTGTGATCCTGGCCAACTTCGCTACCCATTGGGGTTAGTCACAAATAATTATACAACATTTTTTTTAATTTTCAAATTTTTGTAGATTATATTATGTTATACTCTAATTGATTGCTTATAAGAAATAGTTTCTACTATAAGGATTAAGAAGATTTAGTTCCACATTGATCAAATACAAAGTGCATAGTGATAAAACTAAGGGTTAATTTGACTCAAAAATAAGAAAAACAACCATAAATGACGTACAAAGACACCTCAAATTCAAGTTATAAGTAGTAATGTAAAAACAACCTCAGTTTTGAGACTCAGCACTGTAAAATTATAAATTGGTACATTTTCATTCATGCCTGCAGGCAGGCAGGTTTTGCCCACTTCCACAAACTTGACAACTATGGTATGGCGTCATGATTGGACTGTAGAGAAGTTTGCACTCAAAAGAAATAGTGGGTTTTGGTTTGGATGGCAATGTTGCCAGTAAGTGGTATTGGACCAAGAAAATTCATAAGCAAATACAAATCAACTTTTCGGTTGAGCAACTGGACGACCCCCCGACGACCCCCCACTCAAAAGTTTCGCCAGCATTTAATTTATTAGTCTTTTCTTTCCGCAATGATCAATGCAAATTGATTGTTACCCTGAATTTTTTTTCTCAAACAAAAAGACCAAGAAGTAGAACAAAATGAATACCATGTCAATACTTCATTATGTTTCTACGAAAAATCGTCATATAATAGTTGGTTCTCAGAAGGGTATTCAAAGATTGTCAAGTGGAACTTGGTGTTTCAGTATTCATTAAAGCAGTAATTATACTTATATGAACCGTGACATAAACAATAGAAGATAGAGAGGAATCCAAGATACCTACCTGATTTTCAACAAGTAATTCACTCAGGTAACACAATTAGCATCATTTGGTAATCAATCCATCTAAAAGTCACCCAGAAGCAGAGAAAAAATAATCTATAATAATAATTAATAAAAGATGTTTCGGGAGTTAACCCTTTTGTCATAAGCGAAGGAATGCGACTGTTGAGGATCCAGGTCATGCCCCGCTTGAGATTCCTTGGGTTTGGCTTCTTTTTTCCTGTTTAACCGATTAAGGACGTGAAAGAAGGCCAGAACTTCAACGACGATAATCGTCAGGGCCCCGATAATAAAACCCAGAAAGACAGAAAACATGGTGGTAGAATCAACAAAGCCCAGAAGATCAGAAGCACAAAATGATGGAAGAATGAATTGTATAGCATATTGAAAGAAGAATACGCGAATTGGGAATCATTTAGAAAAAATTAAAAAAAAAAAAAAAAAAAGAGAAGTTAACGAATCTGCACTCAAAGAAGGTAAGAACCAGATGCGTTTTGAGTCTCTCTGAGAGAGAGAGAGAGAGAGAGAGAGAGAGAAAGGAAGGAAGGTAGCAAGTGGGTGCCGCTTAGGAGGAAAATAGGGAGTCCCGTTCCCCTCCCACCGGATCCTCTGATTGTTATACTTCTATGGAAAAAATTTCAAACCTCAACCGTATTTTTTTTTTCACTTTTTTTATTTTCACCACGTGTCAATGTATCAACCACTGAAATAGGCAGAAGTTTAAAAATGAGGACAGTAATCTGAGCCGACTCCCGTTTAACGTATTCAGTAGTGAAATATAAAAGTCATTTTGCAGTTTTTCAAACGTCCCACGGTCTGGGAAAACTGAAAGCAACCCCAGCCATACCAATGTGGTTTCCTGTAGCCAATAAAAGCTTGCCGCGATCCTTAAGCGCCAGGCACTGGGTGACACGTGAAAAAAACCAAACCATCACATCTTGCGCTTCAGGAGTTGAGTGTTTTTCACGCTTTTTTAGCTTGTAGGAAATCCGCTTTACAGTTACACTTGCTATGTAAATTATAAGAATTATATTGTTAAGTTATAGACATCCCCTTAATAGTAGGTAATTTGGACGACCAAAACGCAATTAGTTTTCAAGGCTGTCAATTGGGCTAAGCTTTTTACACAAAAAAAAAAAAAAAAATGCTCTGTTGGAAGTTTGGGTGGGATCAAGTTCCGGTTGCGATACTAAGCTCAAAGTAATGTTTGGGCCAAGCTTGGACAGGTCTTATCCAGCCCGAAATACCTAACCCAGTCCGAACTACATATAATCTGTAATTAATTATAGATATTATATATTTTTTTTATATGTAATATATAATAAGACACTTGATTATATACAATTATATATAAATATGCATAGACAAAAATGATATAGACAAAAAATTATCATGGACAAAACTGTTGAAAATATATCACCAACAAAAAAAAAAAAAAAAAAAAAAAAGAAGAATTTGCTGGAGATTTAGGAGGTTAACACCTATCCAAAAATCTAAAAAAACTGAACTGCTCATTTTCAATTTTGTTTATTATTGCCACAATGTCAAAAATTGAATTATTCTGAACGATATCTGAATATTCTTGAGATTGTCTCCAGAATTTTAAAGTTCAGTTAAAGTTCAGAAGATTTTGGTGGTCAACAAGTATCCAAAAATCTAAAAAAAACTGAACTGCACATTTTCAATTTTGTTATTATTGTCACAATGTCAAACATTGAAATATTCTGAACGATTGTTTCTGGAGAAAATCCTGGGGGAAGTTAGAGACAATAAATGTGAAAGTACAAACAAAGCTGTTTTGATAAAAGGTTGTGATGTGTTCTTGAATTTGAAACTTATTTTTGGACACCTACATTTTGAAATGAATATCATTTTAACACTTAACCAATACTTACCACATGTCAACCCGTAGTGTAGTCAAGTGGCCTAAACTCAGTCTCAAAGCCCGTTGTTAAATGATGGGCCAAATATGGGTTAATAGTATCCGATATAGTTCAGGTTTAACTCAGTCCCATGTGCATTTCGGGCTGGCCTTAGCTAGCCTAGCCCAAGCCAATTGACACCCCTATTTGTTTTTGAAAATTCAACTATAGAAATCTCTTATTTCATGCTCTCAGTTTAATCATAGTCAAGATCAAATAGGGTTTGGTCTCCACCACCTCATGGTTTTTGGAAAGTCAATGTTTACGGATCCTTTAATTCTCATGGTGCTGCCACCAGTGCTATTATCACAGACAATAAAGGTAATTTTGATGTTGCTTCATTTCACAAGGTTGATGCCTCTTCTACTGAAGATTCTGAAGCTTAGGCTGCCAAAAAAAAAAACTTTCTTGCCAAGAATTTAGGCCAAAGAATAAGATCTTGCAATGAGATGCCTCTTGTGACACCTCGCACCTAGATTACACACATTTAGTACGAATTAAGTACATACATAATGACTTGTGAACTTGGTCAGCTTTAGAGATAAACCTATACAAATCTAAGAAAAATTAGCGAGCAAACTTAATGTCATTGCAAAGGTCTTGGAGGCTACTTTCCAACGCAACAAACGGCGACTAAATTGGAGTTCTCTAACAAAAGTTATGCCCATTTGAAGTTTAGAGGGAAAAATAGGTTGAACCAGACACCTAAGATCTTTTACCCAAAAAAAAAAGACACCCAAGATCGATCCCAGAATATCAAAATTCTGGAAAATGAATCCTGGAGGCCCAAGATCAATCTCAAGATTGATCCCAAGATTTCCAAAATCGATTCCAAGATTTCTGGGATCGATCTTGACCTTTCTAGGATCAATTCCAAGTACCCAAAACTAAAAAAAAAATATATATATATATATATAGTAAAAGTTGCGAAAATCGTGTGAAAACTTGGCAACTTGATTTAGGACTCTACATGGGTCTATATATCTGAATGTTTTCGGCCTAATTCAACATGAAAATGAAAAAGGAAATGAGAGAAAGGAAATCAAGAAGAAAGCTAGGATTTAGAGGAAACTTTAGAATTTTTAAAGATGAGAATATCAGAGAGCTACAACAAGCTTTGGAATCCGATTTTTTACAGTAAAAGACAAGTGATTGCAAAAAACTTACACATTTTGTTCTTTGTTTAAGATCCTAAAGCTTTGTTTAAAGTTTTTTAAAAAGATACTCTATGTTTTAAGCTTGATTTTCTTAGAAAATATGAGAAGTTTGGAAGTTTCTGTGAATGGTGCCAGTAATCACATAAAGTTTACACATTTTGTTCCTTGTTTGGGATCTTAAAACTTTGTTTCAAGTTTTAAAAAAAGATTCTTTATGTTTTAAACCATGAATCCTTAGAAAATCTTTATATTTTGACTAATAAGTTTGTAAGTTATAAGTGCTGCAAGTTTTTCTCAAATTCCCCTCATGTATGGTCATGTTTTATAATTTAAGAAATGATTGCCAACCCATGTGGAGACCCTATATGGGTTAATTAATTCAATTTAATGAGATTTGGTTTTAGAAACCCTACATGGGTTGATTGATTCAATTTGATGTGATTTGGTTTTGGAGACTTTACATGGATTGATTGATTCGATTTCAATAAGATTTGGTTTTAGAGATTCTACATGGGTTAAATGATCTGATTTGATTTGATGAATTTTGTATCAAAGACCCTCCATGCGTTATATGAGTTCGGAAACCTTACTGGGTTCCTTTGATCGTGCATTTGTTTTGAAATCTTTCAGTTAAAGCAACTTATTTGAAAGGTACCAAAGCCTATGTTAAGTATTTTGAAGTGAACATTTGCATGATATGTCATGCACTCTGCTCTTGTGAATTGTACACTATACGTCTCAGTTGTGATCACTTGGTTGAGTTGATTTTCGCTTATTGGACATATTGATTAGACTCTGATGATTATTATTTTTTATCTCAATTTATATATGTTTTATATATTATGATTGAATATTGAGTTGTACTCGTGTATATATCGATTTTATCCATAGGACATTTTATATGTTCTCTCATGGGCTTTATAGTTTACCCATGTTTTTAAAACGATTTCAGATGGAGGTTCATCTCGAGATGAGATCCTTGTGAACAAGAGAACCTCATCCTTTACTATTCTTGTATTCCGTTATTTTTATCACGTTATGTATATAAGACAGGGATTTGATGTACCATTAGTTTAGTACACTTCATTACTTCTATTTGATGAGATGTGGATATTATGTAGACCGTTAGAGATGGTCATCTTGATGATGTTTAGTTGGACATTTATGGACTTGATATAGTTGGAGATTATGAGTTTATTCTGCTGCACTGTTTAGTATGTCATATTTGAATCTATTTTCTGCTGCATTTGAAATGTGGTATCATTTTTATTAGTAGTTCCGCTACATTGTTATGGTAGTTATGAATTTTTAATTCAAATGGTTGTTTATGTGATGAATGAAAAAAATATATAGGGGGAAATTAAGAAGAAGAAGAAGAACCCCCAATGTCACACTCCAAAATTCGTGACACCACATATACATACTTAGACTTTGATTTGTGTATAAATTTCAGGGCATAACAAAATGTATTCCAGAGTTTTTTTATCTGATGAAGAAGGAATCGTTGTGTTCATCATCTTATTAGTCTCTTTCTTCCCTTCTCTCTTTGTGTATACAATTCTTAAACTATGCTCTCTTCCTTGAAAAGAACAAAGCTGTGAGCTCTTGTAACCAAGGCTCTTGCTTTGATCCACACTCTCCATCAAGAGAGATCTCTTGACTCAACTGAGCAACATCATTTTGAGCTCCAGTATTCTCCTTAAGGGAAATCACGTTGGTCTTTTGTATGATCTATATTTTGAGAAAACCGTTTTACAACGCTGTTATGTTATGGATTTTCTACAAAGTTGAACCCTAGACTTTTAGGCTTTAAGAACAATAATGAGATATCATTCATCTCTGTCGAAGAGTGCAAATCTGTAGAGGGACAAAGGTTTTACTTGAGTTAATTATATCATGGAGTTAGCTTAGATGCAATCCCTTGCACGTTATTGGGAGGCCTCGACTATCTTTAAGAAACGTGATGGCACCTTCTATGCTTAGTTGAATTTGTTGATTTAACTCTAAATTAAAGAAGACAGAGAAAACCAGAAAATCACAACCTATAGATTGAATTAGGATTATGCGTGCATATTGCGATTGAAAGAATTTTCACAATTGAATAGAGATTCGCGAGTGAACTTAGTTCGTGATTGACATATTTATTGGATGATTACCATTCTTGAACATTAAAGTTAGTAAAGTTCATTGATCAAATCACATATCAAAATGTGTTTTACCATGATCACCATATGAATCTCTGAGATTTAATCATAAAGAAAGTTTAGAATTATCTCAATTGATTAACCGAACAAGAATCAAATCCGACTCGGTCTTCAAAGTCTCTACACCTACTCTAGAGTTCTCTGCACCTCTCCCACTTTCAGAATTGGTACAGGGCCATATCTGAACATGGGAAACCCTATATATAGGGATTATGAGAGGTCAAATAAACCCTGGGAGAGCGAGATTCTTATGAGACTCTTGTCCTTAAGCTTATGAGACTCACCATCCTGAATTGAGTCAAAACTGTAATCAGGAATTCAACTGTTTGATAACTACAATCATACATTCCATTAATTGCAACAATCCCTGTGACATGTTACAATTGAACTATCAAGGATAAGAATATAACATTGAGACCTTTCCTCACAAATCTTTTTACAAAAAATATCATTCCACTATATAATATCCCTTAATGACCCTCAAGACAATAAACGAGTCACCGTTAAACTCTTTTTGGTCATTAGTAAATTATTTCTAAGACATTAATTGATCAATTGGACTTTAAAAATATTTCTTAATAAATTATTTCTTAAAATAATTAATTATTTGTTTAATATAATTTCGAAAATCATTTTGACAAACATTTCATCAAAGAACTGGATCTAGATTTCTATGTCCAACCAATTCATATTAACCATAGGCTGAATATTTCTCCCTATTATAAGGGTAATGGATTCCTTGTTGGACACTTATGTTCTCTCAAACATCAAGTCAAATATCCAAGCCACCCATGATATAACCACCAATTAGGTATTACTCGTTGGCAACTCAAAATAACCAACTTGAATAACTTAGAGAATCAGAAGTCCCTCAAGTGAAATGATTAGTCTGTAAGTTATGAACATCATTTACTCTGACAATGAAGTTTTACTAAATGTATTCATTATGGATCCCCTTAATGTATTTGAATTATGCATCTCCATGTAAGTCTAGAGTCTCACTCTAGTGATTGAGATCACATCACTTCATCATATGACAACTCTACACATAGCAGCCTTTAAAGTGATGTGGCGAATATCACCCATAGCTATAAGGTTTTAGGCCTACAAGAATTGGATAGTCAAATCTCTCCACATATAATCTATGTATCTAACATCCTACAGTATTACCTGAGGACAACTTATCTCATACCATGAAATCAAATAATTACCTATAAACAAATTTATACGCATGTGATGATGGAACAAAGTACTTTATTATTAATGATAAACAGATAAATACTGTAAAATATGTCTATGATGGTTTTGTCAGGACACTTATTCTAATCATATCATCCGCAATTGAGTTGTTAATTGGGATTGACACTATTCCATGACTCAAGTTAGAAAATTAATCTTTTAATTATTCCATCATTGTTGAATTTTCCACCACCATAAAACTAACATCTCTCTCGATTTGTCCAACAAGAAGTAAACAACCTCCCTTAGTGAATGGATAAAAAATGCTCACTTTAACGAATGCTAACCACTACTCTTTGTTAGGCAGTGGGCACATCAGCGCCGAAAAGTGAATATATGTCCCCCAAAAAAGTGAAAATCACTTTTCAACGCTGATGTGTCCTACCCTGGCAAAGAGCAATGATGAGCATTTGTTAAGGGAAGCGCTCATAAACCAATCCCCCTCCCTTAACACTCTAGCACCTATTTTGAATCTTTCCAAATATATTTGAAAAGGACATGAATATTTGTTTGGAGTATTAAACATATGCAAATACAAAATGGGCATGTTGCTATTATCAGCTACACCATCAATCATCATGCGCGTAGGTATTCCCCGTCCTCAACATAACTTCAAGGAGTGGTGCAGGACGTTTTGCTTAAACGAATGATTCTCCTAGTATGGCATTGCCAACTTCACACTTTTTCAAGTGAGCTTGACTTAATAAACACAACATCTAAAAAGTGTATCCATCTTATTCCTTTAGTCGTGGATAATTTCTTCAATCTAAGAATTGTGATTTTTTTAATCAACAAAATTAACTATTAGCCATTTTTTTATGGTCAATCATGTTTATATCTCCCACCATAAACTCTTCAAAGTTTAAAGTGGGCCCTTGAATTTTGTCACCTTCAATGGAGTCTACTGTCAGATATCCTAAAGATGATTGTGACTCACCCATACGGTTCAATTCTTGACCCTCATCTACATAGTATAGAAGTTAGATCGATTTTAAGATACCTAAATGATATGATACTGTATCCAACACCATTTAATTGATACTACAGTAACTTTAATATTTGCAGAAAAAGAAGGAAAGAAGAGATAAGAGGATTGGAATAACCAGATTCCAGGATGGCTGTCCTTAAACATACATTATTTTTCTCAAACTGCAATTACATTGCACAATGCCACTTGAAGTTATTCATATTTAAATAAAAGATAAAGACACAACAATTAGCTATTTTGAGAGAGATTACAACAACTAATGGAGAGATTTGTTGAATCTTCTTTTTTCTGGCTAGATAGATTGGAGGAGGTAATTTCGCACCAATTTAGTCCTACATTTACATAATAGAAAGTTCATAGTCAAGGTTCAAAATATCTTTATCGCGACTTGTATCACGGACCCGATATACGGGTACGTCTCGTGTATCGTAGCTTATCGTGGAGATACGACGTTCGAAACCGAGATACGGGTGAGATACGGGTCAAATGAAGGAATTTTGATTTGAAACTTCAGGATTTGATAGAATAATCACTAATTCACACTTAGGAATCAT
>JAOXJP010234962.1:0-10082 GCA_025762735.1 Platanus orientalis
ACTCTCCCACTTGTTGGTTGAGGGAGGTGCTCTTTTCTGATGTTAATCCTCCTGAGGGATGTTCTTGGCCTTAATGAAATCATTACTTCTTAAAAAAGAAAAGAAAATAAAAGAAAAAAGAATCGTGTCATGTGTCTATTGGTATTGGTGTGATATATCTCTAGTCAGATTGAAAATAGGGATTTTTCCCAAATCAGTTCAAAGTAATGATGAAATTGCCAAATAACGATGAAAAAATAACTATTTCTGAAATTGGTTTTTAATGATTTTTAATTACTTTTTTAACCCCAAATCAGTTATATGATATAAAAGGAAACCGAATCCCTACTTCCATGCCCCTATGATCCTCTCCAGGTTAAGTTCAGATATAGGTATAGTAGATTTCAATGGTTGACATATGGCAAAAAAAAAAACTGAAAATATGCAGTTTAATTAATTTGTTAGTTTTTTGGATACGTGACCACCGTAACCTTCTAAACGTTAATTGAATTTTAAAAATATAGAGACGATATTTGCTCAGTCCCATGTATTTTTATTCAGGATCATCTCAAGCATAGGATCTCTCAAGCCGGCATATGATGATGTCACGTGGCTTTCACTATGGACCATAGGTTTACTTAACCAAAGGTGTTGTGTGTTCAAGGAAGTACAACAGTGAAAAAAAAAAATGAAAGAAAGGCAAAATAGACAAAAACCAAAGAAGGATGAGGAAGGATTCGTTGTCTTCTTCCTTGTTCCCCAAACTGAACAAGGTGATTCAATCTCCAACAAATTTACACTTGGATTGCCAAATATATTTTAATGGAGATGGAATTTTATATGGAGACCTCCTAAAAAATGATTGATTAAATGAAAGATTCTTCATCCAAATCACCAGTGTTTCCCTCTCAAGTGAACCAACTTTCATGTTGCAACCATAGACCATGGAAGAAGATTGTTGTTCTGCTAAGGTTCTTTGAAATAGAGAAAACAAAAGAGGTGGAGAAGAATGGGGGAGTAGTGGGGAGATATTAGGAGTGATGAAGATGGAATAGGAAAGAGAATTAGGTACCCAATTTGGTGGGTTAGGGGTATAGAAGGAATAATTTAATTGGCTTAACTGGTAACTACCTCAATTTTTACAAATTTACCCCCAAAAAAACCAATTTCGAAATAGTTTTTTTACCTCATTATTTGGCAGTTTCACCATAACTTTGAACCGTTTTTGAGAAAAATCCTTTGAAAATAATTTGAACTTTCAAAAGGGAAATGCCATTAAGAATATGATTTTTTCTCAAAACAGTTCAAAGTTATAGCAAAATTGCAAAATAACGAGGTAAAAAAAAAAAAAAAAACTATTTCCAAAATCGGTTTTTAGTGAATGGTAATTACTTGTTTAACCCTAAATCCGTTATATGATATAATAGGCAATCCCTCAGTCCGTATCTTTCTATTTTGGTATGAGAAAGATCTTCTACTGGTGAATCCTGTTGAGTTTAACCACAACGTAACACTGTTGCGTATTTGGAAGGAAACGGAAGAAAAAAACCGAGAACGATTAACGACACTGACATGCAGTGTATGCTTGGAACAAGTTGATGTTGGTGATCTCATCTGTAGTCTGCCATGCTTGCATCAGATCTATGTTAAGTGCATCGATCCATGGCTGCAGCAACAGGGCACATGCCCCGTGTGTAAACTTAGCTTGCTCGGGTTCAGGATGGCAGGAAAACAGGGAGAGTGGAATGGATGGTTCCTACATGGTTTGAAGTACTTGTGCACCATTGCATCCATTTATGTATGTAATTAATGTATTTAAATTTACACCCACATAGGTTAACGTGAAGCTCATTATGGCACATATGTTGTAATCTCTAAGATTGGTGCGAACATCTAATTTTAACGGGAAAAAAAAATTCAAACAAATTAAATTTTGTTTGCATTTTATATGATCTCTTTGTAAAATAAATTTTATTTAGGGTTCAGATGCGAGTGATTTGTAAATGCTTCACTGCTAAACATATCAAATATGCTACCATTGATGCTTATGCATCGTTCACCATTGGAGACAAGTTATTTGGATGAAAATAGTGGTTCTCGTTCATGAGTTCTTTTCATTGATGGTTCCTTTTGTGGGTTGGTTTTGTTTAAATGGATTTTTTGAAGTTTCATATTTCCTTTTGTTGATAATCATTAGGAGATTGAATGTGCTTTGTATACTATTATAAATCTAGTATTATTAATGGAACTCCTTTATTTTTTTTAATGTAACATGTATATTAAGTATGATTTTACAATTAGAGTTTGATCTAGTTAATCTTTCACCCTACACATCCTTTTAAATATGGGTCACCAATATTTAAGCCAAATATTTAGGAGAGTGATGAAGATGGAATAGGAAAGGAAATGGATTGTCAAACTCTGGGATAAGGGTACAAAAGTACCGTTAACTACCACTTATTTTCCCAAATTTATCTCTAAAAAACCAATTTTAGAAAATAGTTATTTCTTTGCTTCATTATTTCACAATTTTGCCAATACTTTGGACCGTTTTGGAAAAAAATCCGTCAAGAATATCATCTCCTTGCTTGTGCATAGAACCATCTCTATGATCTTAATTCTTAACCCATCTCATTTTACAGATTCTAAAGTACATTTTTTTTAAAGAACTTCTAGGTTATGATAATTCTGTCCAATTAGCTTTTTGAGTTCCCCTCACATGATCTTAATTCTGATTCAATTCGGAATGAAAATCAGAATTATGAAGATGGAAAAACTCCTCATTGCCTCAAAAGAAATCACTCAAGCTTACATATGTAACTATCTAGTATCTCCTATACTGACAACATCATGGCAAAATATGTAGTACATTCGGCAAGAGTGACATTATAAACATGCTTTTACGGGCCTATAATGGTGATAGCAAACCAAACAGGACCCATCAAAATACAAATGCCGTCGGGGAGAATGCTGGGAAGGTCATCGGAACCGAAGCTCGCCTGTAAACAACACGAATTCAATAAATCATCCAAGCAAGGAAGTTCATATTCTACTACTGTAATGGAACAATGTTAAGCAACTGACAACTTCAAAGGTTTTTTTTCATTCTTTTAGGAATTTACCAATTTACCTTAAGTTCACATCATCTCCAATCTGAATGCATAAGTATTCAGATTGGTATTCAGATTACCTTAAGTTCACATCACTCCAGTTTATGCTCACGATGTGTGACATGATATCTGACAAAGGGTGTATTAATGAATACCAAGGTATTTTATTCCGAAGTAAATGTTCTGTGATAAAAATGTTTCTATTGTGTATATGGTGAATTATAAATAAACATGTATTGTTTTGAGGGATAAAATGGTTCAAAAAAGTGTTCAGTTAAAAAAGTAGGTGGTCAATAAAAGACATCAAATTCATAAACACATCATGTGTTGATCAATGTACAATAATAGAGGTCTGTCGCAAAACAGATTGACTCAAACACCATTTGTCAGGTCACATATCATGCTCTGATTGGTAATGAAATGGTATCTGTCCACTCCTTGTTTTTTTTTGGCAACCATTTACCTCCTTGGCTGAAGTTTAGGCAGAAAAAGTTTCACTGAAATGATTGAGAATTAATGTGAAAATTTTAAATATACTAGACAATATTTTCTTTGTTGAGGTGACCCTCATCTTATCTATTTTAATCTGATTTAGTCTCCTTTTCATCGATTCCCTGGTCCTAATCAAAAGGAAAAAAGCATCTTATCAAAAAATAAATCAAAAGGAAAAAAAGAGGATTTTTTTTTTTCTTCAAATGACCAAACTATTAAAAAAAAAAAAAAAAGAACAGAAGCCTTCAGAATCCAAGCCTGCATAACCTTTCTGACAAAAATATTTACAAGAGATGAAGGTAAGCAGCCGTCGTTTAAGGGTTTGTCGGCTAAAGTTTAGGAGAGAGGCAAAAATAATAACGAAAGAAAAACTCATGGTTTCTCTTACGAGGCGAGACTGGTGTAGCTAGTGCCGCCCTGGTAGAAAACTAAGTCCCCTTATTTTTTATTTTGTAATAGCGAGACTGGGGACTTAAAATACCATAAAATTTAAGAAACCAGAAGTCTGCTTTGATCATTTACATATAGAGACATCAGACAGGAAAAATCGGTGAGAACCCAAAAATTAAAATAAACAAGGACCAAAAAGTGGTATTTTAAGGGCACTGATATTCTATTTAAGAGTCTAAACCAGCAAAAACTGAAACATGTCTCCACAAATTTCCGTTTTGGGTTACACTTGCATTCAATTTCAGATCTACCTAAAAGTAACTCAGTAGCCATCGTCTTAAGAGTAATCAGTATCCATTAACGTTGGTTCCATTCCAATCCTTCAGTTTTTTTTTTTTTTTAAAGATAATGGAGAGAGAAAAGGAAAGTGCAAAAAGAGAATACCGAAACCAATAGAAAAATATTTTCTTTTTTGGCCTTTCTTTTATCATACCGGAATTCGTCCCCATAGCTCCGAACGCGAAACCTTGCCCTCGATCCAGTCTTTCCTGACACTTTTTTCCCAGATCCCGCCGCTTTTCCCACTACCGAGGGTACGATGTTGTTCTCTGAAATCGCGCAGAGCGAAGGGCGCCACTGCGCCACCGAGCTCGACCCGGTTAACCTCCTTCGTTTGGTGCAAGGGACACGCTCGCTCCCGGCGGGTGAACGTGCCTCTTCCGAGCGCGTTGGTGTCGTGGGCACTGCGGGACGAACTGCCGGGTAACAGCAGGACACGAGTTTCCAAAGAAACCTCATGAGAAATACAAGGGAACCTCTATTTTTTGGCCGTAGTTTTATAACTTCTCCCATTTTTCAAAGACTCGCCACCTTCTCATTCTTCTCCTCATGCCCTCTTGCATTTTTTTTTTTTTTTCTCTAGGCTTTCTACTCTCAATTGGTTTACAATTTAGATAAATATCTATTGGGTTTTTATAGATAAGATTTTTCATTAATTCAATATATCACCTTTTTTACTTTTTTTTTCCTCTCCCAGTTTTAAGAGGCTGTGCCATATTATCCCCTTACCGTTTGACTAAGTAAAGGTCATCATCTCAGTTCTTTCAGTTTCAACCAATAGGGAAGGTGGAGGAAGTAGTAATTATTACTCCTAGGTTCACTTACTTTACTCTCTTTCCCCCCCTCCCCCACTTGCATAGATGGGTCAGCTGAAAACCCCAGCTTACAGAATCTAATTCGTAAATAATACCGGCAAAAAGGGTTTCTCATCATGGAAAAATCAATAATCCTAAGCGTCGACAGATTGATTCCTGCATTCTTTTGCACTACAATGAAAAATTTATTAACACACTAATGATCCAACAGTGGGTGCCTTCATTCTTTCTTTATTCTCTTTCTTACAGACCTCAAGTTATAGCTTGCTTCCTTCATTTTCTGTGCACTTAAAAGCCTGAGCTGGGTTACCTTCACTTTTATCAGGGACCCTCGAGATTCCATGGAGCTTTCATCTTCTTTTCTTATTGATGAGTTTAGGATCGGCTGCAAACAAAGCTCATCGTTTTAGCTCTGTTTTTTTTTTTTTCCCTTCCTTGATGAACCACAAACTGGAATCAAATACTTAATTCTTGCAGATATCTATAATTTAGAATCAGCATATGGATAGTTGGATACACTAGCTTTTACCCAATCATTCGCTACTCATATATTAATTTATTGTTATTAATTAATAATTACACATTATATGTTTATGAATTTGGTGCTTCTTTTTGGACCAGGTTTAACCCCATACACATCAGCTGGTGTTATCCTATAGCGTGGTCACAAAGGATCAAAGGTCACAGAACATTTGTTTTGTAATTTATTTGGTGTCGTATGGGTCTTCATGCTTGGATGGTAAGGAACTTCAAATCAACGACATGGAACAAAAGAAAAGTTCCAAGATTTTGCTTCCATGCTTTCTTTATTTCCTTTTTCTCACTTTTGTTGATGATAGCACACTGAAGGTATTAATCTGTTGAAACCTTATTTGCCTTTCGATCCGTTTACTAGGGACTGGATCAAAGACTGGAAATCCTGCTTGGTTCCTAGTTGAAAGACAGCTCCCAAGCGAGGAAGGCAAGCGTGTGGCATTATCAGATACTTGCCGAATACTTAGGGCCTAAAATGTGACGTCCATGACGAGTTACTGTTACATTATAGGGAAAGGATCTGCTGCACCCAGGATGACACTTAATGGTTTTTGAATTTTGGTGCCTGTTTTAAATAAGAACGAAATGTTGATTTGAACACTTTTTTATGGTTTTAACCATATTTACCAAGGAAAAAAAAAATCCGATAAACCCCATTTTTTCATTTGAAAACTGGTTTTACAGTTTTAACTCTATTTACCTCACCTTTTGTTCATGGGGATACGGGGGACCAAAAAATTGGGTATAGCAGATCCTCTATTATGTAATCTTATCGTTTAGTTTCCGAAATATAATAATAATACTAATACTAATAATAATAATAATAATAATAATAAACAACCTCTTCCTTTAAAACTTCTCTAATAAGACAACAGCACATGTCTCTGAGTCCGTGAACCGTGACTCCTGTGTAACTATAGGGCACTGCATTGTCTTATAATTCTCTTTTGGTTTTTTTCTCGATCAGTCATTATCTTATAAATCTGAAGCTGACTGTTTTGTTTTTGGCTTGCCTACCACACCTAAAAAATAATCAGGAAAATGGTCGAACTATTAAAAATAATTTCCATGGAAATAACAGCTTCCTCTTCTATTTATTTCTTTTCTACGTTAAGTAGTAACTTATTTATTGATATGAATCAATTAAATGTAAAATTTACGCGTGGGTCTATCTACCATCTAGAACGTACAACAATATCACATCATGACCCATCTGTCGACCTGTGGACTAGGACCCATCTCTTGATAGGTCGTAATCACTTTCTGCTTTCAAAGCTCTATAATGAAAAGTTGTCTGCTAGGTGGAAAGAGCCACGGAGGTGGGTGTTTCCAAATTTGCCGAAGGAATCAGCTAATGCAAGATTGGGTGTTTGTGTCAAGTGAATTCAATGCCGAAGGAATTTAAAGAGGTTAACAACCAGAGGAAATTGTCTATAGTTTAACGCTTTACGGTCCTATCCTAGCCACAAAATTGGGTGTGATATGACAAGTGTGAAATGAGACCCATTTTTATATGGCCGTGATCAACCCGTTGAACTATAGTGATTTCAGACTACAGGATTTCCTCTCGCAAACATATCTGGACATCCTTATTGGATAGGTTTTTTTTTTTTTTTTTTTTTATTATCTTCAGCTTGACTCAATGGACTAAAGGTTATCACGCCAATACCTATTGGAGAACCTAAGGTATGGTTATGATTGTTCACCCTTAATACGCAACTGACCATTGGGAAAATGTATTAATGAATATATATTGTTAATGTATGTCAATCCAACATATGTTGGGTACAAGGATAATGTTAGGAGTCTTGTAACTGTATTATGTGAGTTCACAAGTTTATATCATGGAACCAAAAAGAATTAAAGGCCAAGAAAGAGCATAAAAAAGAGACACACCAAGAAATGCATATATCATGCATGTATATCATATTGTGTGTTTAAAAATAATCCTAGACATAATTTAGGGTTTTCAAGAATGCCTAAACTTGAATACCCAATGACAGTTCAAAGAATGCAACCCAAATAAAAATTTCAGAAAATCCTAGTCGAAACCGATTGTGAGACTTGCAATCGATTTCGCCGAAATCAATTGTGAAACTTGCAATCGGTTTTAGTATGATTTTGCATTTCAATTTTTGACACCCGAGACTAAAACTCATAGGCCCAAATTTGTTGTGGTAAGAGTTTGAGAAAAAAATCTCAGAATCCAAATCAATTGCGAAACCCCAAATCAATTTGGAGCCTAATAGGTACTCCAAACCGATTGCGAAACCCCAAATCAGTTTGAAGGGTAATTTTGGAAAAAAAATTTTACAAAAATTTAGGGGAGTTTTTTTAAATCTAAACCCTGTTTTGGTTCATCTAAAGGCCCAAAATGATTTTTTAATTGCCATATGTTTATCCTATGGCCATGTACGCTCCTCCCTACTATAAAAGGGGCTTTTCCCTTTAGGGTAAGAGGACTCCAACACTCCAAGTTAGTTTTTAAGAGAACTAAGATACATATTACTTTGAGAAACCTATTCACTGTGCAAACCTCCATTGACTACAGATTCTTAAGCTTTAGTAACTAGTATTCTACATTACTCTCTCCTATTGAGTTATATTTTTATTATTGAGAAGAGGTTGTGGTGAACACTTTCCCAAGAGGAACTGACCCTTGGCTTAGCTCAAGGAGTACTAGAGCTAACTACTTGGAGCTTGTGGGTAGCTAAGGCACATCAGCTTAACAAGGATTATCCCACATATTGAGTAGCTAGCAACATCAATCATATGGTGGTAACATTTGCTTGACTTTGCATTCATTTGCATTTATATTCATTTTTATTATTACTTTGCTTTGGTTGGAGACATCGAAAGCTTGATAACCTCTGCCGGAATCATCGGAGGTAGTGCACACTAGTTGGAGACACCGAGTGTTATTGTTTAGCTTGCTAGTGAGCAAGTAATATGATTTGTATATTGACCTAGGTTGTAATAGTACCTAAATAAAATGTACCTAAGTTCGGTAGTGATCTCTAGAAGAGTGGACATAGGCGTAAGTACCGAACCACTATAAATCTTGTGTTGCGGTTTGTGATTATATGGTTGCTTATCTCTCCATTGGTATACTCTATATTACTCTTGTCTAGCACATGTTTGATATTATTCTTGAGTAGTTACATTGGAGTACACACTCATTTAGGTGAACAAATTGAAAAAGGAATTAATAACAACAACAAGGTAAATTAAAAAGGAAGAAATTAATTAAAAAATCCTATTCACCCCCTCTAGGATTACTTTTGTGACATTTTAATTGGTATCAGAGCATATGTTACTTACATAGGGTTTAACATCCCGAGTAAGATCCTAGTTAAAAATCTTAGATGACTATAGAAGATAGTGGTATGTCCATTAGCACTTCTCCATTTTTCAATGGAACGGACTATGGTTATTGAAAATCTTGAATTGAAATATTCCTGAACGCTTATGACCCTAGGGTATAAAGTATGATTGTTGATGGCTACACATAGCCTTACAAACCTAGGAGTGAGTGGACTCCCGTCGAGTCAGATGCTCACAAGTTCAACTTTAAGGCATTCAATGTCATAGCTAGTGGTTTAGCCCCATATGAGTTTAGGAGGATAGCTCATCTCAAGACGGTAAAAGAAGTATAAAAGCTTTTCTCGGTTACTCATGAGGGTATAAGTGCCGTAAAGATGTTCAACTTTCAAATGTATACTGCACAACTTGAAGCTCTAAGGATGGAGAAAGACGAAGAGATCTCCTAATTCAATGCCAAATTATCAAACTTGATGAATATCATGAGAAGTCTAGGTGAGAACATTCCTGAGTCCAAAGTAGTTAGAAAAGTACTTAGGTCTCTACCCAAAAGGTTTAGGTGTAAGGTCTCCACCATAGAAGAGAATAAAGACCTAGAAGTTATGAAGTTAGAGGAGTTAATTGGCTCACTTCAAACGTTTGAAGCAACTATTAAGGAACTTACAAAGAAAAGAGGCATTGCCCTTAAGGTAGAAGAGCCCCCTGAATCGAATGAAGATTCAGATGATGACTTGACCTTTGTTGCCAAAAAGTTTAAGAAGTTCTTTAGGAGAAATACCAAGGATTACTCCAAGAACAAACAATTGAGAAAGTCCTATCCCGAATACAAAAAGAAAAATGACTTCTCCAAAGAACCACCCATTTGCTATGAATGCAAAGGTAGGGGTATATTGCTGAAGATTATGGCAATAAAAATAACAAGTACAAGTCAAAGGGGAAGGCCATGATGGCCACATGGGATGATGAGTTCGAGACTTTGGAACATAAATCCCAAAGTAGTGAGGAGGCTCCCTCATAAGAGACCAAGACTTTTATGGTCTTTGGAACTTTTGTGAGTTCACTATTAGAGACTAATGACTCAAGTGAAGATGAGGGAGAGTAT